>JASDDO010000196.1:0-250000 GCA_030015575.1 Agapanthus africanus | reverse complement strand
GGGGGATCAGAGCCCTCGCAAGAGGCATCCGAGCGGCTACTCCCCTCGGTCGTCCCAGGCTGGTAGTTGCCTACCCATGACCCCAGAGATCAAAAACCCTCGCAAGGGACAACTGGGCAGCTATCCTGCACGGTCATCTTCGGCTGGTAGCTCCCTACCATGAAGCCAGGGATCGGACCCCTTGCAAGAGGCATCCGAGCGGCTACCCCGCTCGGTCATCCCAGACTGGTAGTTGCCTACCCATGACGCCAGAGATCGAAGCCTCCATCTATCCTCGGCCCAAATAAGGTGTACAGCCCTCCGCCTACCACACGCAAACGGACCGAGCTACCAACTAGGGGCATCAGGTCCATTCAAGTCTCAAGTGATCTTCCCTCAACTTCGGGGCCATGGAGACGCCTTCTCCTCAGTGGCGGTTAGATCAACTTGACAGACAATCGCTTGGCAGATAGCCGACCTGACATGGAGGCCCAACAGCGCAAGAAGAAAAAATTTATAAGCATTCTTCATGAACAAAAGACCAAAACGCAAATCAATGAAACCAAAGAAAGAAAAAGTTTTATTATTAAAAGGTGGTCTTTATAGAGGGTATTTTTGTCTCCCCAGCCTAACAAAATGCCCGGAGGCTTACAAAGTTCCAGACACAGCAAAATAAAAAGGAGGAGGAAGACGAAGGCTTTAGGCCTCGGGGCCAGGAGCGACCTAAAGGCCCTCGACATCCACCACGAGACGAGCTTGGTCCTCGGCGACTTCCTCATCATTAATCTCTTGCCCCTGCCCTCTGGTGTCCGCGAGGGGGTACTGGGCCCGGAGCTCTTCATCGGCGAACCCCGGCACCTGGGCCTTAACAGCGTCGAGGGCCTCGTACCAGATGAGGGTCGTGGCGAGAGCCAGGTCATCGTAGTAGTCTTTCGACTTCTTGTAGCCCTCCACCGCCTTCGCCGCCGAGAGTTCGGCCAACTTGGCCGCCCTCAGGTCGGCCGACTTCGCCCACTCAGCCGCCGCCCCCAGCTCCTTCCGGAGGGTTTTCACTGTCTTCTTCTGGTTGCCGGCCAGCACCTGAGCATCCTCAAGCTTGGCCTCAGCAACCACGGCGGCCTCGCGGTGCCGGACGACCTCCCGCTTCCCGGCATCCACCTCGCCCTCCAAGGCGACAACCCTCGCCTTCAGCTCCCGCTTGGAGCTCTCTTCCAGAGAGGCGAGCTGGCCCGCAGCTTTCATCGTCGGGGCTACCACCTCGGCCTCCATGCGCAAGGCGAGGGCGACGTGCTGAAGGACCTGAAAAGCAGAAAAGAGATCAGGAAGATGAGAGAAGAATCGAACCTCGAAAATAATAATAATGAAAGACAAGCGCTTACCAGCACGGACTCCTGGGCGATGGACGCCAACTGAGCCCTGAAGGTCCCCCCGGGGACTTTACCCCTGGCCGATGCCTCTATCTAATGTAGCAGGCTATCCACGATGGATAACCCCGAAGGCACGGCGAACTGGAGACCGCCTTCCTCCACCGTGATCGGCGAAGACGGTCCCCGAGCAGATCTCCTCTTGAGCGGCCTTGTGGGAGAGCCGGTGTCCTCCTCCGAGGCCGGGTCCTCCAGAATCCGAGCCCGCCTCCGACCCGACGCTTTGCTGGGCCCCGGGGCAAGATCCGCCTCTGAGCACTCGCGGGGCGCTACCACCGGGGGAGAAGGAGCCGGGGCAGGCTGTGAATGGGAAGAGCCGGCGCCCCAAACCTTCGTGACCGGCCTCGGCTGGCGCATGGACTTTCTGAGCGAGTCCATATCCATGGGTCCTGCACAAAACCGAGTGCAAAGGAGTCAGCGACACAGGCAATATACAAGCCAAAAAAGCAAACCTAAACTTACCGACGAACTCAACGGGGCTGAGTCCGGCCCAACTCAGAACCCTCTCAGACAACAGCACGTCGTAGCGTGGGATGGGCTCCCACGATGCCACTATCACCGCGGTGGGGTCACTGGACTAGTTCCCCGGCAAGTGCTTCTCCCTCGACCACTCTGTAAGCACGGGCCAGTCCTCGCCCTCGGGAGGGGAAACAAAGAAAAACTTCTTCTTCCAGTCGTGAATGGAAGAAGGCAGAGCCACAACCCCCGTCCCGGCGGCGCCCCTGGTCGCTTTCTGAAAGAGAGATAAACCCACCTCGGGTCGCCCGCTCGACCACCGGGGTGATTTTTGAAGATGAGGAAGGAATCAAGGAGGGAAAGGCTGAAGGGGATCGCCTGTAACTTCAGGCAGATCAGGAACCCGAGGAGAATCCTCTACGAGTTCGGCACCAACTGACCGGGAGCTAACCCGAAGAAGTTCAACGCTCCCATGACCTCAGGAGAGAAGGGCAAGCGCATTCCACCCCAGAATGCTTCCAAATACATGGCGATCTCCCTGCCCCGTGCTTGGTCTGCCCTCTCTCCCTCCTTGGCCAGACGGAGCGTATAGCATGAGGGGATGTGGAAACGAGCCCGAGCGTTAGCAAGCTCGTCCTCATGCCTTATCCAACACGAGGGGCCAGGGGCAGCATCTACCGCCTCCTCCCTGGGGGCTGCCCCCGCCGCACGATCCCGGGAAGAGGGGCCGACCCCTGCCCCCCGGAAAGACTCAGACTCACCTAAAGGGTTCCTAGAACCTACCTCGACGACATCTACTGACTCGAAAAGAGAAGACATCTAACGTTGGGAAGAATGATCCTCAGGAAACGAAAGTGGAAGGAAGGAGATAAGCACCGAGCAACCGAGGCCTAGAATGAGAAATATGAAGGAGTAGGGGCCCTGGAACGGGCCCCGCCCCTATTTGCCGTCACAAGCGACCTCATCCAACGGTGCCCTTCATCTCCCGCCACGACGCCTCCTCGCGTCCAACGGCTCCGATTGCTCCACTTGTCGTCCACGCACTGGACCGCGCCCTTTCGGACGTCGCAGGTTTGCACACGTCGCGTCAGCCAACCGACGCTTGACACGTGGGCTATCACTTCAAAGCGACACGAGCCGGCGCACCCTACTTAAATACGGAGATCCCCCCCCCCCGATTCGCTAGCAGAAAAGACAGGTGACGGCCCGGGGACGCGTCCCGACGAAACATTAGGAGGGAACTCACCCCGGGAGGCCCGGCAGTCCACTCCTGACCCGACCCTCTAACCGGTCGGGACAGGAGTGGGGGCTAATGATGATGCTCAATATTGGGGACGCCTAAGATCAGGACACGTGGCGGATAGCATGTCCCAGAACTCAGAAGGAAGGGCCCACAGAGACCGACCAGGCCACCCCTGCACCCGACCTGCCGGCACAAGCCAGCCCTCTTCGGGGCTCCCTGCAGATTGGCCTCCCCGGCCCTTCAGCTCGCCCTGAGCTGCCACAAGACCAAGTATCCTCGGCCGTCTCGCTCGTCCACGAGCCCCCCGACCAAGGCCGTCTTCCTCGGTCCTCCGCCCAGCTCCACCGCTCACAGGCGTAACCGCCGCTTCGCGAATCTCGCCATGCATGGATTCTCCGCCCGCAACATCCCACGTTCCACGCCTCCACGATCCCCATTAATGGGCGATCCGCTCTCTACGCGGGCGTGACGTCGGAAGCGTAACTGGCGGCGAGATTCTCGCGCTTGCTGCTGCGTGCCTCCACCACTATATAAACTCCCATCACAGAAGGTCAAGTAAGCCGTTTTTTGACTCCATTTAGCCGTTACGCTGCTCGGATCCAGTACTAACTTGATCGTCGGAGCTCAGTGGTATCCAACCACCCCGGGACTTCTTTGCAGGTACTTGGCGCCAACTCCTCTAATCACCGAATTTCCTCTACACCCATTGAGACCCACACACAACAGGGAATCCCCTCTAGAATCTACCAGGAGATCGATGGAAGACAACATCTGAGGAAGATCTGAAAAGGATCTCCATCAGATATGAAGTATTAATTTAAGGGTGAATTTACTAGAAAAAATGGTAATATTAAGGGTGCAATTTATTGACATATTGTATCGGTAATATTAATTGAATGAAAATTAAAGCATTAAAAATTTAAGAAGGTGGGTTTAAGAGCTTAATAGAAAATTTGAGGCTGCGGGTTTAAAAGCATTAAAATTTTGAATTAATAATAAAAGTTTATGCATAAATAATAATGAAATGCAATTATAATGATTACGTACTTAAAGAGAAATGGTTCCAATCCCTCAAAGAGGATAAGCAATAAAAATTTAAGGCCGTGGGGTCCACCATTAAATCCCCAACCATTAATAGTTGAGGAGTTACTATCCTCCAAGGCTCCAAGCCATTTGATTAATTAAGCATTCTATTATTATTTGAGCTTTTAAAAAGAAAATAATCGATTTCTTATATACCGGGTATATCTATGGTAGGCATACAAAAATACTTTTAGAAGGAGAACGCCTCATATTGTTTTTTCCATTTATTTTTAAATGGAAATAAGGTGGCATGCAACATGGCAAGGTGTATGGTGAGAGGGATAGCAAATGAATTACTATATTCATTTGTCACCATTCAAGAATGGTTTGATTTTTTATTCGTATCAATATACGAATACCTAAGACATAGAAAAATGCAATGAACGTTATACGAGAATATACATATCAAAATACATATATGCAAATTATTAAATCAAAACTTGATTTAATAATCCGGCTTAATCCTAAGCCGGTTAGTATTATCATCCGCCTGATTAAAATTCATGTAGCTAATACACATACTTAATCAGAATCATACACGTATCAATATACGGATACTACATCATTTTGTCTGAACCGAAAAAACTCTCTACGTGAGACTCTAAAGACTCGTCAATATGCTGGCAGTGAGTTTAACCAAAAACACGTCAGTGGCACTAGCTGTATGTAACGGCTACCCAAATATTGAACGAAAGGAAGGCCGACAAGTAAACTTATCCGTATCCCTACTGAGCCTGTCTGTGACAATCTACATACAGTCCGGTCTGTTTGTCTAAGAGTATCGCATATCAGGTTTAGGGGGTGGATAAAGTCAGATCCCTAATAACGCAATAAGATGTGTCGGTGTGAAGTCCATTACCCACTGAGAAACTGCTGATCCAAATCAGTAAATCTCGTCAATCTTGGCCAAGGATTTTTGGTGTTGGCCACCCATGCACAGCGTGACATCTACCCCAATACCGGGAGAGACGAATCCCTGACGATCCGCTCACTACCTCCAAGTGGTTCGGGACTGTACCCAACTAAAACCTGTTTGCACCACTCCTTTGAGCCGTGGTAGGGTAATTGTTAGGAATATGTATGCCCTACAGGTCATTATTGTACATGTGATGTATATTATAGTAGATGCTTGGACATATATAGAGAGGACTTTCTTGCTCGACATGATAGTATGCTATCTGGTTACTCTTTATCTTAACATGTTGACTGGTATTCTTTATTGTCTTGCTCTCACATGTTGATAAAGCCCTCAGGATATGTACTTGACTACCAGGATTATGATGAGATCATACTAGTGGGGCCGGGGTGGTCCAAAAGTACATCCTTTAATCAGTTCCTAGTCGTGGGAATATCGAGACCAGGGCATCGATATTCCAGAGTAGACTAGTATGTACGTTTCTTGTCTCTTAGAGGGCAATGATTGATCCCACAACCATTGGTGTGTGACATCAAAGATTGTACACAGGTGCTCATTGGAGAATGGGTACACTGACAGGACTCGCCGAGGACTCCTAATTGGTAGTATGCCTATTGTCAGATAGCACTCCTCTGGTGACACTGATACATGTTAGTCTGTAGACCTGAGATCGTCATAGAGTCTTGTGTAGCTCCCACTGTGCTTTAATTTCCTCCCTACCACGGCTCAAAGGAGTCGTGCAAACAGATGGATTTTGGGTACAGTCCCGAGTCACATGGAGGTAATGAGCGATAGGAGAGATTTCGTCTCACCCGGTATTGGGAGTTGATGTTGCTCTATGCTCGATTGACTATAACTGAAAATCCCTGACCAGGGTTGCTGAGATTTACTGATAAGAGTTATCAGTAATTTCTCAAACTGTTATGAGCCAAACATCGGCATGACTTATCAAGTTAATGGGGTCTAACGTTTACCACCCCTAGACTTTATATGTGACATATCAGACAAAGAGACCGGATTGTACGGTAGTCTTACTAATAGGCTTCATGGAGAGTATGGACGAGCTTATTTGTTGATCTTCATATCGCTCAATACCCGGGTAGCCGTTACGTCCAGCTAGTACCGCTGACGGCTTATAGGTGGTTTATATGATCATCACCTACTGCTGGCGTATTGACGAGTTTTTAGAGTCCCACACAGAAGTTTCCTGGTTCAAGCGAAACGAAGTAGCGCACATATGTTGATATGTGCGTGGGCTTGATTAAATACGAGTATGTGATACCTGATTGGTATCAAAAACTATCTAGTAACCGCAATCAAGAACGACGTCGCATGTAGCTAGCCGGTGAGTACGGGTCGGTCCACAGGGATGTTGTGAATTTTCTATTCGCTCAAACGAGTTAATTCCTATTGTGGTCGGATTGATTATTAAATCTAAAAACTAAATTAATCTATATCTAAATCTTGCTAGGGTTAGGTCTAGGTTAAGTTTGGAAAGTCAATAAATCTCACCGCTTTCTATACCCATATGAAGATCTAATTAGGTGTTATGGTAATTATTAATAAAAAGGATTAGAATCATTTGGAAAGATGTTTTCTTCCTCTAGGTTCTTGTCCTTCCTTTATCAATCCTTACCCTAACCTCCATGGAAAACAATCACAACCGGGCCTTTATACTACGGTATCACCGCTACCTCAAGGGATAGGGTGCCGTAGGGAGCGGTATGTGCATGTATGCATAGAGTCCTATTAATTATATATGATGGGAAAGAAAGGGGATGAGAGATCTTCGTCTCTCAAACCTTCCCCAGATCTAACCCTAACAAGCGAGGAGACTACTCACTCATTAAGGAATTAAAATACATTTATCTAGGGCAGAGAATAAAAGATTAACTAGGGAAAGGAATTAAATTTATCTAGAAAAAGAATAGAAAATTAACCTAGGGCTGAAAATAAAGAACTTACAAAAATGATGCTCTCCAAAAGAATGCTGAAATTTATTAATGAAGGGAGGCATAGGGAGACATAGCCTTTACAATGATTTAGAGTTCCTATTTATAGAGGATAGGAAACCCTAGGTTACAATTGATTCGCATATCTACATTTACCAAAATATCCTTAGGAAGACCTAGTCAAAGTAGACTCCAAGCTTTGGTAAAATTTTATGTCTCTGTCTCTTTAAAAGGAAGTATTGGGCCTTGAAATTTCCTTTGTGGGCTCTTCTGTCTTTGGGCTTCCTTATTATTTGGTTCTTTTATTAAAATAGCTTCTATGTTTCTTCCAGATCTCCAGTGAATAATTACGGTGGACTTTTAACCGTTCGCTTTGTAATCTTGGACCTTGCATTGCCTTGTACTTTGTGAATTTTATCTTTGATGTAGGCTTGATCAAGAGTCTTCTGTTTGTTGGTCAAAGTCCACTTTTGCATCGTCTTTTCATCGTTTTCACTGTTTTAGATCCAAGAACCTGTAACCTGTAATATGTAGCAGACATGCGTCAAAAGCACCTGTTTATTTATAAAACGAATAAGAATGGGGAATATAATAATACAATATTATGGTGTGAACAAATACCCCCAAACTTATCTTTTGCTCGTCCTCGAGCAAACTTATTTTTATTCTCTACAAAAAACCTAACCGCACTTTCGTAGGGAAACACGATTGCACTGAGCTCGTGCAACAAGCCGTTAAACCTCTAGGTGTCCCTAGTAGGAGGAGTGTTGTCTCCTGAGGGTTTTCAGCGGATACTACCCACAAAATCCTATCAATTCGGCCCATTAATTTTAATTCTCCAATTAGGTCTTCTAACAAGGAATTCTATTATCGTCGACTCGTAAATTATCCACCCATATTCTTCACACTTTCTCATTATTTAACTTAAGATTATATATGTTCTATAGACTTAGCTTTCGGCATCTCTTAAGTTTTCATTCTAGGGTTCCATCTCCACTTAGGAATTTTTATCAACTCTACTAAAGATACAAGTTCTATTCTTCATTCCTTTCTCTCATCTAAACTCCAATAACATATCCCTACGTGTGTGTATAAGTCACCCCTACACTTGGAAATTCAAATCAAGCAATCATACCCTTGTCCGTTGTCCAAAGCACTTATTAATTGGTGAATTTTGCTACACATCCTTCATGCGACCGTTAATACTTCTTGAGGTACCAACGACCAATTACAAAATGCGTTTGCACTTTAAAGCGTACTTCCTAGTCTTGTAACACCCAAGGTTTTTTAGCAGTAACTCCCAAACCAGTTGGTCTAAGACACTAGGTGATGAAGCACCCTCGCTAAATATTTTTCTATTTTTTGCAGCCTTAAGTAATCACAAAAACCAGTGTTCATTTTTTTTCTTTATTCACTTTTTTTCTTTTATTTTCATTGTACTAAGGACTTTAGACAAGAGCATTTCAAGGTCTCTTCTACTATTCTAAGTTTCAAGGTGCGTGATTGTGCAAATTGTAGGGTATACATTTTCAGAATCTAGACTTAAGCTAGGAATTACTTTTCAAACTTATACTCTAATAAGAACATCAATACTTTTCCTTTGTTTCAACTTAGCCCAAGAACTGAACTCAAAATTTGCCTATTTCTAAATAAACTACAAAAACATATACTTTCTACTGTTAAGCTTTAAGAAAGGTTATTTTTAGGGTTTTTAATTTACTAAGTCTAAGATCTAGTTGTTCCTAACCAGTTGATCTATTTGTCAAACTCAAATCAAATATGGCCAAAATTAAATACAATAATTTTTATAATTTTCGAAATTTTTCAATTTTTTATGGGTTTTTAAAATAAGTATGCAAATGCAAAAATATGTACAAATGAATGCGAAGGAAAAAGACGTACCGAGCATACCCCCAAACTTAAACTTGACAGTGTCCTCACTGTCATGCCATACCAAGAGGGTCAAAATGTCGGCACTCCCCTGTTTATTTATTTATAATAGTTTATATATATATATATATTTTTTTTTAATGTTTTTAATTTTTTTTTTATTTTTTATAGAAAAAGAAAACAAAAAATATATATACATATATACAACAAGGTCCTCCCCAAACTAAACAAGGCCTTACACAAGCCAAGGTTAGCACCAACCATTCAAAAATCTTATAGTGGTAATGGTTGAGTTGGTGAAAGAATGGAGTGGAAAGAAAAGAAATGAGAAGCACACGAGACCGTGTGGGAAGAAATGTAGAATATGGTCTCGGTGGGGGAGAAGAATGGCGGAAAAGAGAAAGAAGTGGAGTACGATCTTGAGGGTGTAAATTGAGGGAATAAATTAGCGCAATTTGTGATGACCGATGTGTTAAAAGTGATTGTGCTAATCTATCAACCTGTCGAGAAATGGGGTCAAATCCCTCAAGATTCGCAAGAAAGCATGGGCACGTCGAACTTGGTATAGGAGATGAGAGCGTAACGGTCTCTTGTACGGTCGGAACGATAGGAAGGACGAAAGGGGGTGAATTAGGGATAGTCTCATTCTCACCGTAGTAAACTGTCTCGAACTTGAAAAATTCCATCAATGGTTCGAAACAACTGTAAGCAACCGAGTCTGATAGTTCAACTAACTCTTCTGAAAATTAAAAGGACTCAAACTCGGGCGGTGAGTCTTCCACATCGTCAGAAAAAGTGAAACACTCGTAAGTGTTGTCGGCTGTGAGAACTGTGTCAGATTCAAAGGAAAAGTTTTCAAGCTCACAGTCGTCAAGCGTGATCTTGTGCGTGGTCGGGACGATGGAAAGGAGGGAGGGTGATTTAGTTAAAGGTTCAAGAGGATGAATTGGAAAATCCGACACATCAAACAAAAATGGTTCAACCTCAATATTATCCTCAATACTCTCCTCAATACTATCCTCATAATTCTCCTCAATATTTAACTCATCCATGCCATTATCATCAAAATCAAGACGCATATGAAGTTCGGGAGAAACATTTAATGACTCGGGATGATGAATTGGACATAAAATATCAATCAAATCTACGGGTTCATCATCCAAAATATTCTCGGGGTCTATATCCTCAATCAAGTGAAAATCAATATTTTCTGACACCTCATCAAAAGCATGGATATTTATCGATTTAGGTTCTAGAGTGGAGGTGTAAAGATCGAAAAGATTAAGTGTGGTTTCACTCGAAAGGGGTTCTTCACAATCTGGCAAATCAAGCACTACAAAGTCGCACAACTCATCATTTTGGACACATGTTTGAAAATTGGAGTTGTTGGATTCAATTGGGTATGGGTAGGTTTGATTTGGAAATCCTTTCACATTCTCACTCTGTCCAACCGCCTCCTTATACATTGAAAAATTTGAAGCTAGTTGAAAACTAGCTGCCGGTTCACAAGGTTGTCTAAGGGCGGTAATGGATGCTTCCACATTCCTAACCATTTTGTTTGTTGCTGCAATATAAGCTGCCAATGACTGTTCCAAACTAGACATGGGTGGTGAAGGGGTTTCGGTAAAAGATTCGAAACTGTTTGGATACGTGAAACTCCTTAATGGCTGTGTAGAAACAGTGTCTAGTGACGGTGGGAAAGTTGGGTAGGACTGGTAGGAAGTGGATGGTTGGACAGGATTAGGATCAACATGTGGATAAAAAGGTGAATGGACTTGTTGATCCCTAGAACTAGATGAGTGGAGAGGGGTGAAAGATCGGCTACGAGATTGAGCAATGTGCTCAGCAATGGACATCGGTTTAGGAGTTACAGCAGGACTTGAAAAGGTGGTGTCAACATACGAAGGTGGTGAAGGTTGACATGGTTGACACAAAGCGGGTTGCAAAGTCAAACTATTTCTCCTAGACGCTTATATTTGATCTTTCAAAGATATTTTTGGCATGGAAGGATCTTCTTTAAATCGACCGAAACAATTGACGTATGACGCAAAGTTAGGTTCGGGATACCAAAGTTCGGAAAGAGATTTATGATGTGGGGTACCCATGATAGAAGAAAGAGAAGATGAAGAAGGTAGGTGGTGGGGTGCAAGGATTTTACGCGACAAGTTGCAAGTTTTTTATAAAAAATTTTCCTTTTTTTCTCTTTATTTAAAACTGTTTGCAAAAAAAAATTCGATAAAGGGCTTAGACACAAATGCAATCGACCAGAAATGCACAATCAGACCTAGATCTAGGGTCACCTAGGTCAGTTAGACAGCTCCTAATTGTTCTAAAGGGCTAGAAATAGGACCTCAAACCGCCTCTTCACCGCCAATTGCGGCCAGGTAAGTGCCAGGTAAGTGGGAGGCTCCCCGCTACAAGTAGCGGTCCTAATTAAGTAACCACTTGCCTTGACACACTTGTCTAGACACCGCAAACTCAGGTTAGGATAAACGGTCGATGCCTATAACTAGTCCTCTGTCCTATTGAGCTCGAAGTCCTTAGGGCTGAGTCTAGTATTTTTTTTAATTAAATATGGTCAATGCAAATGCCTTATGTGATTTCTGGGGTCCTGGGAAGGGTGATGAAATCCCCACCCAATTTGAATTGGTCAAAAACCCCTTAAAGTCCGATTAAAGATATGCAAAACAGTAAATCACTTGCAATCAAAGATTTTTATTTTATGCGGCGCAAAGAATCCTGCACAAGATTTGTTATTTGGAAGGGAAAATATTTTTTAAGCGCAAAGAAATCCTGCAGGCAAATTTTACAGAAGATATATCGAGATTTGCAGAGGAGGAGATCAGAAGACTTACAGATTTTTTTTTCGGGGTCCCGCGAAAACGCAGCGGGAGGAGCTAAAAACCGCGGAACCGCGGCGACCTAGATGAAGCAGTAGTTTTTTTTTCAGATCTCCGCGGTTGACTTGTAGACTCGGTCCTCCAAATTTCTTCTGTTCCTCGGTTGTTGTGATCTTCTGTTTGTTCGGATTTGATATTTGCTGTTTTGATCTCTGTAGATTTCCAGATCCGAATTTGTTCGTAGATCCTGCAAAATTCACACAAAAATACCCTTCCCAAAAATAACAGATGATATATTTTTATAATTTTTTTGATTTTTTCAGATTTTTATGATTTTTTTAATTTTGATTAACCCGAAATTGCAAAAAGGAAATAACACGCCATCCCCGGCAACGGCGCCATTTGATTGATATCAAAAACTATATAGTAACCGCAATCAAGAACGGCGTCGCATGTAGCTAGCAGGTGAGTACGGGTCGGTCCACAGGGATGTTGTGAATTTCCTATTCGCTCAAACGAGTTAATTCTGATTGTGGTCGGATTGATTATTAAATCTAAAAACTAAATTAATCTATATCTAAATCTTGCTAGGGTTAGGTCTAGGTTAAGTTTGGAAAGTCAATAAATCTCACCGCTTTCTATACCCATATGAAGATCTAATTAGGTGTTATGGTAATTATTAATAAAAGGGATTAGAATCATTTGGAAAGATGTTTTCTTCCTCTAGGTTCTTGTCCTTCCTTTATCAATCCTTACCCTAACCTCCATGGAAAACAATCACAACCGGGCCTTTATACTACGGTATCACCGCTACCTCAAGGGATAGGGTGCCGTAGGGAGCGGTATGTGCATGTATGCATAGAGTCCTATTAATTATATATGATGGGAAAGAAAGGGGATGAGAGATCTTCGTCTCTCAAACCTTCCCTAGATATAACCCTAACAAGCGAGGAGACTACTCACTCATTAGGGAATTAAAATACATTTATCTAGGGCAGAGAATAAAAAATTAACTAGGGCAAGGAATTAAATTTATCTAGGGCAAGAATAGAAAATTAACCTAGGGCTGAAAATAAAGAACTTACAAAAATGATGCTCTCCAAAAGAATACTGAAATTTATTAATGAAGAGAGGCATAGGGAGGCATAGTCTTTACAATGATTTAGAGTTCCTATTTATAGAGGATAGGAAACCCTAGGTTACAATTGATTCGCATGTCTACATTTACCAAAATATCTTTAGGAAGACCTAGTCAAAGTAGACTCCAAGCTTTGGTAAAATTTTATGTCTCTGTCTTTTTAAAAGGAAGTATTGGGCCTTGAAATTTCCTTTGTGGGCTCTTCTGTCTTTGGGCTTCCTTATTATTTGGTTCTTTTAGTAAAATAGCTTCTATGTTTCTTCCAGATCTCCAATGAATAATTACGGTGGACTTTTAACCGTTCGCTTTGTAATCTTGGACCTTGCATTGCCTTGTACTTTGTGAATTTTATCTTTGATGTAGGCTTGATCAAGAGTCTTCTGTTTGTTGGTCAAAGTCCACTTTTGCATCGTCTTTTCATCGTTTTCACTGTTTTAGATCCAAGAACCTGTAACCTGTAATATGTAGCAGACATGCGTCAAAAGCACCTGTTTATTTATAAAACGAATAAGAATGAGGAATATAATAATACAATATTATGGTGTGAACAATACCGTATTTTAATCTGGCAGTTATCTGTTGTCGGTTGGGTTATATGTGATATAACCAGATTATCGAATCAAGTGTTGATTTGATAATGTGATAAACAGATAAATGATATTAGTCGGTCATATGTCATATAACCGGATTATTAGATCAAGTGTTGATTTAATAATGTAATATATATTATATATGATATAATTATATCTTAACTAATATCATTAGCTCACTAATTGCTTTATTAAAGTGTGTGTGTGTGTGTATTAATGTATATTTGATATATATATATATATATATATATATATATATATATATATGAAGCATGGCATATGATTTCTATTTTTGTGAAAAATAGAAATGAGGTGGAAAATGAGGAGACTTTGTGAAGCATGGTGAGGCATGGCTTTTATTGTTTGTTTATTCATCTTGACTCACTATTCATGTATGGTTGCAATTTTATATTGCAATAATTCCACGCTTGAATGGGTGGGGGTCAAGGCTAGCCATTCACAACACTTCATTCTACACTTGTGATATTTTCTTGAGTTGCTCTCTTGAGTTGAGCTCTTGCTTCCTCTTGCTCTCCACAATTTTCTTCACCTCACCTCCAAGTTCAAATCCTCACATGTGATGTGAATCATTGAACTTGTGAGAAACCTAGTGAGAAAATCAAACCCCTACTTCATCATCTCACATTAGATTAGCCATTTGATAAGGTGTGTTGCCTTCACTAATGAGATTAGTGAAGGGTTAGCTTAAGCTAGTGGACTTCGGGTGGATCATCTTTGGTGCGAAGATCACGAAGGAGGTTCTTTCATCTTGAAGAGGAGCCTAGTGGAGTTGCGTGGACCACAAGCCGGAGCTAGAGAAGAGAAGGACTCGATCTTCAAGGGTATAACCTTCTTTCACTTCTCATAGTTTAATGATATCAAACTTCAAACCTTAATCAACTAGTTAAAGATCTTGTTTAGTCTAGTTTAGCACCTATAAAAAATTGGATTTGGCATGCTTGATGTCACTTGGACCTCATGGTGGTACTAGTGGTATCAGAGCCTAAGCTAGAAGATTATATGATGTAATTAGAATCACGAAACCGAAAAACTCCGAAACACCGAAACCCAAGATCACAGTTTCTGTCAATTTTAAAATGATCTGTAAAAATTATTTAAGCAACTGCAGAAACTTATATTTAATGTACTAAGAACACTGGAGAAATTCGAGGATGTTCCACCGGTTTTGACCCGGTGAAAACCCCAAAAATGGCCGTCATGGCCGGTTCCCCATTCTCCAATGAGCCTCGTTTTTCTTTAGTGTTCTGGTCTGTAGATTTTGGGGTTTCAGGTATTGTTTGATTAGCCCAGTTTTCATGTGATGTTAACAGTTCTATTGGGGCTAATACGGAGTGTTTTGTAGTCGTAATTGTTACGTCGTTTTGGAATTTAAGTTTGATATGGAGGCAGTAGTTGGAATCCACATTTAATTAGTTTTGTGAAAACTAGTTAGTTTTATAAATCTAGTCATTTAGTCTCGTTTGATCGATTGCCACGGAATTTTGATTCGGATCAAAACTCTATCACAATTGCGTATAGTACGCGATCACTTAGTCGGAAATATTGTTGAATTATCCGACGGTTTATTGAAAAGAGTTTTCAATTTAAGACTAAAATGCAAGTTTTATAAGTTAGACATGAAATCCGGAATATGAGATATTCCGGGTATATGATGTCTAAGGATATTGCGGATTCTAATTATTGTAGTTTTTTGTTTTCTTTTCTACGATCGTAAGTGTAATATATGGGATATCCCAATCTCTTTGCTATATGTCAACGAGTTTTAGGGATACGCATATTTGCTTACGTTGATGAAATATGATATCATGTGTTGCTGTTGATATGATTTATTGGATCGTCGTGAAAGAATAGCCGGGGTTTTTTTTTATGTGAGATGAGAGTTTTTATTTTCATTCATGTAAAATATGTATGTAATATTCTTTTATTGGGGCACTTCTGGGTTGAGCTTGATGTCATCATTGTTGTATATTATTTACTTTTCCGCATTAGGATAGACCCAAGGTGGGGAGCACAAGTAACCGGGTTCTAGAGTCCAGTGGAAGACCTCTCAAGGAGTTGAAACCAGGTCTCCTAACTCTAGAATTGGCAGGGTTACTTGCCGCTCTCGTAGGGGTATAGGGATGTGGGTTTGGCTATTCATCACGACCGTGGAATCCGTGTTTTACATTACTGGCTAAATTTAAAACCCGGACATTCTAGTATATCCAATATTTCATATGTTGCTTCTGCTGCTTGATTCTGTGATGTTGATCATATAACTGCGTGAGACGAATGTACTATTATATATATATGATATATAATAAACGTTGCTTATGTTTTGCACCCGCGCTAGTCCAGCCCCCGCTCTGCCGGTAGTTAAGTAACCTAACGGTGCATGATGGGGCCCCATGGCGAATGCGGATAGCATAAGCTTACGTTCTATTTTTGTTTCATTTTTCTATAAGGTTTAGGAAACATTAATTGATGGGACTTCATTAATGAGATTAATGAAAGAAAGAAACCAAAAGATGTTGTAGAATCAAATTTTCAAAAAGGGTAGCTCTAGTTTTGCTTTGCCTGGTATTCCTTGCTGAATATCCAGCACCTCATTCGATGAGAAAAGAGCCGAGATCCCTTCACCGGGAGTGACCTCTTTAGAGAAACTAGCAAATGCTATAACTCACTTGGTTTTGTTTTTTATTGATTCTCTAGGTCTTGCTTTGTATAGTGGTATTCCTGAATATCCTGCACCTCATTCGATGAGGAAAGAGCCGAGATCCCTTCACCGGGAGAGACCACTTTAGCGAAACTAGCAAAAGCCTCAAAAACATTCCTTTTCAAAATTATTAGATTCTACAACGATATCAAGTTCATTACACTCATGGTTTTCTTAAATACCTGCGTAGCCCTCCGTCATTTCAGATAAGTACTATTTAGTATTCGTGCTGCGTTTGTTGGCCTTTGTCAAAGCGTAGTGTGCGGTAGCTGATTAGTACTTATCTGCAACCATATGATGCGGTCGGATTAGGGTAGTCATACGACCTTGTTGGCCTTTGTCAAGGGTCGTACGGGTGGGTTTAATTCAATCAGGAAATGACGGGTTGAACTTGACAAGCGCCTTATGGTTTGTTGGCCTTTGTCAAGGTCATAGGACGTTAGGGGTAAAAACATTATCGGGAATTTCAAGTGTTGAAATTTGCAATGAGATTGCATACCTTCTATGTGATAGTTGAATCTCGATACCCACTGCGAGTAAGAGTTACTCCTGGGAGAATTTTGCACTTTACAATTAGCCGATCAAGTAGGTGTCTAGAAAGGTGTCAACGGGGTTATTCCTCTAGGGAAACGAGGTTTATTTTAATTAAGTCCGTGCGATAGCATGGGAAACCTCTCTCAGAGTACCGATACCTGTATGGCCGAACGATTGGCGAAACTGTAGGGTGTAATTAATCACGGCTAATCTTTCCTTTTACGGTTTGAAGGAAGATTTGATAAAAACAGTGGGAGCCATCTTGATTAGATAAGATAATAACCAATCTAATCTTGCAAAGAGCGCACGCTAATGCGTTTCCTTCTCTCTCTCCAGGCAGCAACCAATGTCACGCCTTAATCAAGATAATAACATTGATGTATTGACCGAACCCTCCTTTTATACAGGGCTAAGGAACGTTGGCCCCGCTCTATCTTATGACTGTCATAAGTCTAAATAAGAAATAAGAGAATATCTGGATTCCCATGCCACCCATGCGAAGAAACAACATGTTGATGTACCTTCTTCGGGTGTGTTCATTACCGAGAACTGTTTATCAGTTTGTTCTACGTCCTGGGTATTGGATACCGGATCAGGATCCCACGTATGTAATCTGTTACATAGGCTAAATAAAGGTAGAGAACTGCGAAAGGGTGATAAATCCCTAACAGTAGGGAATGGTGCAATTGTTGCAGCCAAGGCAGTTGGCGATTATCACCTTGTATTACCAACTGGTAATACATTGATTCTGAACGACTGTTACTACGTACCAAAGATGATGAGCAACATTATATAGGTTTCTTTGCTAACTAAATAAGGATATAATCTCACATTGGTCAAGTGTTGATTTGATCTGGTACGTTATGTAACTGTATATACGTTCTTAATCAAAGTACAGTTCTTAACATACAGAACACAAACAAGAGGAAAAGTTCAGAAATGAACGAAACCTTCTTGTGGCACTGTAGACTAGGTCATATCAATGCGACAAGACTGGCTAAGTTGCATAAAGATGGGTATTTAAATCCGTTCGAATTTTCATCTTATGCAACTTGCCAGTCATGTCTCAAAGGCACGATGACCAAAACTCTGTTTACTGGACACGGAGAAAGAGCTTCGGAACTCTTGGGACTCATACATAGTGATGTATGCGGTCCTATGTCTACACAAGCCAGAAATGGTTTCTCGTACTTTATTACATTCACCGATGATCTCTCAAATTTCGGACATGTATTCTTCTTGAAACACAAGTCTGAAACTTTTAAGAAATTCAAGGAATATAAGTGCGAAGTAAAAAACCAGACGAGCAAAAGTATTAAAATCCTACGATCTGATCGGGGAGGAGAATACTTGAGTGGGGAATTCCATGATTATCTAAAAGAGAATGGGATTCTCTCTCAGCTTACTCCTCCGTATACGCCACAGCACAACGGTGTATCGGAGCGGAGGAATCGCACCCTATTAGATATAGTGTGCTCTATGATGAGTACTGCTGAGTTGCCTATATCTTTTTGGGGTTATGCGCTTGAGACAGCCGCATACCTATTGAATCAAGTTCCATCAAAATCTGTGCCTAAAACACCATATGAGATATGGAGTGGAAATAGGCCATGTCTTAAACGAGTTAAGATATGGGGTTGTCCGGCCTATGTCAAAAAGCAAAATCCGAACAAGCTCGAGGCACAATCAGTTCTTTGTAAGTTTATGGGATATCCAAAAAATTCACATGGATATATTTTCTACCACAGCGAGGAACAAAAGGTGTTTGTTTCTCGACATGCCACCTTTTTAGAAAAGGAATTTCTTGCAAAAGAAATGAGTGACAATAAGGTAGAACTGGAAGAAGTACCAACAGAACAAACTACAGCTGATGATTTGGTGAAACCATAGGATCTAATAGTACCCAACGAACCCCGGCCACTCCGCTGATCTAGTAGGGTTCCTCATCCACCTGAGAGATACTACGGTTTTCTCATAGACGGTAGGAGCGAGAATTGCATCATGGAAGATGATGACCCTACTAGTTTCGAGCAGGCCATCACAAGTGGAGACTCTGTGAAATGGCTGTATGCTATGCGATTCGAGATGGAATCCATGTACACCAACAAAGTATGGACTTTGGATGTTGCTCCTGAAGGGGGAAAACCCATTGGGAGAAAGTGGATCTTCAAAAAGAAGATTGGTGTAGATGGAAAAGTTGAGACTTTCAAAGCTAGACTTGTGGCAAAAGGTTTTCGTCAACGACCTGGCGTCGACTATGATGAAACCTTTTCTCCTGTCGCTATGCTTAAGTCCATCAGGATTCTACTTTCCATTGCTGCATACCATGATTACGAAATCTGGCAGATGGACGTCAAGACCGCTTTTCTAAATAGTGATTTAGAAGAAAGCGTGTACATGACACAGCCAGAGGACTTCGTAGACAGTGGGAATAGCGGAAAGGTGTGCAATCTTCTTAAATCCATCTACGGATTAAAGCAGGCGTCGCGGAGTTGGAACATCTATTTTGATGAAGCTATCAAAGAGTTTGACTTCATCAAAAATGTAGATGAACCTTGTATATATAAGAAGACTGTAGAGAGTAAGGTGGTCTTCCTCGTATTGTACGTGGATGACATATTTTTGATAGGAAACGATGTTCTTATGCTACAGTCGATCAAGCTCTTCTTATCACACAAGTTCTCCATGAAAGATCTTGGTGATGCCTCCTACATCCTGGGGATAAAGATCTATAGAGATAGATCTAAATGAATTTTGGGATTGTCCCAATCCAGGTACATTGACACCATACTAAAAAGGTTTAGTATGGAAGATTCCAAGCGAGGTAATTTACCCGTTTGTTCAGGAATCACTCTCTCCAAAGGGATGTCTCCCAAGACTGATTTGGAGAGGGCTCGCATGCAAGGGATACCCTATACTTCGGCAGTAAGCTCTAACATGTATGCGATGTTATGTACCAGACCGGATGTAGCTTACTCACTAGGTGTAGTGAGCAGGTATCAATCAGATCCTGGAGAAAACCACTGGACAACTGTGAAGAACATTCTTAAGTACTTGATAAGGACTAAAGAAATGTTCTTGGTGTATGATAACGGTGAACTCCAAGTGGAGTCCTTTACCGATTCGAGCTTCCAGAGTGATAAGGACGACAGTAAGTCGGTCTCGGGTTTTGCCTTTACCCTCAACGGAGGGGCGGTGTGTTAGAAGAGTTCTAAGTAAGACACCGTAGCAGACTCGACGATGGAGGCTGAATACATCGCTGCCAACGATGTTGCCAAAGAGGCTATCTGGATGAAGAAGTTCATTGCTGAGCTTGGTATGGTTCTATCCATCGAGCATCCAATACCTGTGTATTGTGATAACAATGGAGCGGTGGCTTTGGCCAAGGAACCCAGGTCCCATCAGAGATCCAGACATATTCTGAGGCGGTATCACCTGATCAGGGAGATAGTAGATCGCCGGGAATTCGAGATCAGGAGAGTTGACACGAAGGACAACATAGCGGATCCACTCACGAAGGCCCTCCCCCAGATACAATTTGAAAGAATTTTTGGGATGTTGGGTATGAGATACTACAACACATGGCCTTAGTGCAAGTAGGAGATTGTTAAGAATATGTATGCCCTAGAGTCCATTATTGTACATGTGATGTATATTATAGTGGATGCTTGGACATATATAGAGAGGACTTTCTTGCTCGACATGATAGTATGCTATCTGGTTAATCTTTATCTTAACATGTTGACTGGTATTCTTTACTGTCTTGCTCTCACATGTTGATAAAGCCCTTAGGATATGTACTTGACTACCAGGATTATGATGAGATCATACTAGTAGGGCCAGGATGGTCCAAAAGTACATCCTTTAATCAGTTCCTGTTAGTTATATGTATGCCTTAGAGGCCATTACTATACATGAGATGTATATTGTAGTGGATGCTTAGACATATATAGGGAGGACTTTCTTGCTCGACATGATAGTATGCTATCTGGTTACTCTTTACCTTAACGTGTACACTGATTGTCTCTCTGTTACATGTTGGTAAAGCCCTTAGGATGTGTACTTGACTACCTGGACTATGATGCGGATCATACTAGTGGGGACATGGTAGTCTATAAGTACATCCTTCAAGGTCCCTAGTCGTGGGTGTATCGAGACAGGGTATCGATATACCAGAGTAGACTAGCGTATACCTTCTCGACCCATGTAGATGGGCGATGGATGATCCCATATCCATTGGTGTTTGACATCAGAGATGGTATACGGGTGCTTAGTAGAGACTGGGTACACTGGACGGACTCGCGGAGAACTCCCAGATGGTATTATACCTTACGCCAGATGGCAGTTCTCTGGTGACACTGGTGCAGGTTAGTCTGTAGACCCGAGATCGTCATAGAGTCTTGTGTGATTCCCACTGTGCTTTGATTTCCACCTTACCACGTCCAAGAGGGCGTTCAAAACGGTGGTTTTTAGGTACAGTCCCGAGTCGCATGGAGGCAATGAGCGATAGGAGGGGTTTCGTCTCTCCCGGTATTGGGGGTTGATGTTGCGCTATGCTAGATTGGCCATAACAGGAAGTCCCTGGCCAGGGCTGGTTTAGAGATTTACTGGTAAGTGTTACCAGTAGTTTCTCGACCCGTTATGAGCCTTGCATCGGCATGACTTATCGGTAATTGGGTTCTGACGTTTACCACCCCTAGACTTGATATGCGACATATCAGACGAGGAGACCGGACTGTATAGTAGTGTCACGGTCAGGCTTTTTGCAGGAGTTAGAGCGGGCTTGCTTGCTGATCTTCTGATCGCTCAATACCCGGGTAGTCGTTACGTCCAGCTAGTACCGCTGACGGCGTATGGGTGCTTGATATGATCATCATCTACTGTCGGCGTATTGACGAGTCTTTAGAGTCCTACATAGAGGTTTTACTGGCTCAGGCAAAACGAAATAGGAGCGCATATGTGATATGTGCGGGATCAAGAATAATGCGAGTATGAGATACCGTATTCTATTCTCGCGATATTTGTATCGATCGGTTATATGCGATATAACCAGGTTATCGAATCAAGGGTTGATTCGATAAGTCGATACATTGGATGTTAGTCGGTTATATGTGATATAACCGGATTATTAAGTCAAGTGTTGATTTAATAATTTAGTGTATAATTGTATATGTGATATACTAATTTACATTAACTAGCATTGGTTCACTTAAGCATTTGTTTTTCTCACTTGTGCACAACTTAATATATATGTGATATATATTTATTTGTATTCATTATGTATCATGGTTGTTGATACACTCTACATGGGTGTATGAGACATATACCATTATAATTATATTGGTGGAGTTTTAATATACAAAGTAAATACAAAATTAGTGGATAATTGTTCAAGTGCATGAAGCTTCATGAAGCTTGTGAGTGCATTGACCAAAGTCCACTAGTTTTGTTTTACTTAGGATATTTATAAACCTAACCACTATAATTAGCCATGGTTATGTCTCTACATGGGTTAGTATATGATACCCGCTCACCCATGGTTAGCTCTCTCTCTCTCTCTCTTGATTAGTTTTTCATTCTCATTTTTAAGCTCATCTTCTTCCTCCTTCAAATGCTTGCTAGGATTTGATAAAGAGATAGAAATATAGTGAGAAAAAAATTCTAAAGTGTACCCATTTCCTATTTCATCATCCTCTACTAGACTAGCACTTTAGTTTAGGGTGTTTGCTTCACTAATTCTTTAGTTAGTGAAGTAGAAGCTTGAGTTCGTATTCCCTCGACGTAGATCATCTTCGGCCTCGAAGACTTCAAGCAATACCGTTGCTATCTTCTCATGGAGCCGTCCGAGAGTCCGGGAGTACGATGATCGCAGCGAAGGGACTACAACAATGAGCTTTAGAAGTGAAGGACCGATCTACAAAGGTTGTATTTCGTATTCACTTAGTCGTAAATGATATTTACTTGCATGTGAAACCCTAATTATCTAGCAAAGATCTTGTTTAGGGTTGTTCGGCACGGCTAAATTTTTAATCGGGCATGGTTGATGCCTTGTTGAACCTTGCTAGAGTGCCTAGGAACCCTACAGTGGTATCAGAGCCTAGCTACAGCATTAGGCGACGTGTTTACGAAGTTAAAACTCCGATCGAACCCCGAAACGTCGAAATAGACCCCTCTCTGGAAATTTTGTAAAAATGTGATTTTTTCTGCATTAAAAATACTCAAAAAAATCAGCAGGGAATTCTAAGAGTTACTGTAAAACACGACATCCCAATTCCACCAAAGCGCCGCGGAACCTCTGCAATACCTTGCTTGCGCGGCGGTTCCGCGGCGGAATAGTAGAATTAGGGTTAGTGTTTTGTGCAGTAATATCCGTAGGTACTTGTACATTCTTCTGGGTATTTTTAATCTGACTCAAGTGTTGAGTGTTCTGGGGATTATTTTGAATTCGTTGATTCGATCGGAAAGTTTAATTTCGTTCTGTTTTCCGGATAATTAGAAAGTATTAAAATGTTCGAACGGATATCATTAACTCGTTTTTTCCCGACACGAAAAACTTTCAAGTGTTGAATTTTTCTTAAGTTTAAATCTTTCGGAAAAACGTGCAAGTAACGCGATGGACCCTCTAGAAGAACACAAACCTTAACTCGATTATGTGACCGTCTGAACCGCCTCTAACCTTAGGGTTTGGGGCAGTACGGCGTTGCCACATGTGAGGCATTGGCTTGACCCTTCTACGGCTGGACCGTTGGTACTGTGACGTATTCTGGAATTTTTTAACTCCGCTCAAGTGTTGAGCTATTTAGGAAATCTTGGGTATTTGATTATTCGATCGGAAAGTTTAATACTGTCTATTTATCTGGAATGTGATACAATATGTGGAATTCATATTGTTAAGCATGAAATGCGAAGTATGTGATATTTCGGATTTACGATGCCTAAAGAGATTGTGGATTCCAAATGTCGTAGTTTTACACTTTCTTTTCTGCGACCATAAGTGTAATATGTGATATCGCCGGTTTTGTTGCTATATGTCAACGACAATTGGGATGCGCATATTTACTTACGTTGAAGACATGTGATGTTATGTGTTGCTGGATATGTTATATTGGATCGTCGTGTTCTGAATAGCCGGGGTTTTATGTGAGATGAGGGTTTTTATTTTCATTCATGTAAAATTCATTGTATGTAATATTCTTTTATTGGGGCATTTCCGGGATGAGGATGATGTCACCATTATATATTATTTACTTTTCCGCATTAGGTAGACCCAAGGAGGGGAGCACAAGTAACCGGGTTCTAGGGTCCAGTGGGAGACCAACTCGAGGAGTCGAGTCCGGGTCTCCTAACTCTAGAATTGGTAGGGTTGCTTGCCGCTCTCGTAGGGGTCTAGGAGTGTGGGTTTGGCTATTCATCGCGACCGTGGAATCCGTGTTTTATAGAGGCTCAAAATAAAACACGGATGTCCTAGTATATCCATGTTTCATATGTTTCTTCTGCTGCGATATCTGTGATGTGATCATTTGATATGTTGAGATGGATACTGTATATAGTATATATGATATATTATATAGACGTTACTTATGTTTTACACCCGCACTAGCCCTGCCCCGCTCTGCCGTTAGTTACATAACCTAACGGTGCACGAGGGGACATCGAGGCGAATGCGGATGACATAAGTGTACGTCGTATTTATCTGTGATGTTTAGGTGACTTAAATGATGGGACTTCATTAATGTGATTAATTAAAGAAAAGAAACCTAAAAGATGTTGTAGAATCAAATTTTCAAAAAGGGTAGCTACAGTTTTTGCTTTGCATAGCGATATATATGATATATCACGCACCTTATTCGATGAGGAAAGAGCCGAGATCCCTTCACCGGGAGTGAGCTCTTTAGCAAAACTGGCAGATGCTACAACACTCGGTTTGTTTTTGATTGCTTTTGGAGTTTTTGCTTTGCATAGCGATATATATGATATATCCTGCACCTTATTCCATAAGGAAAGAGCCGAGATCCCTTCACCGGGAGTGACCTCTTTAGCAAAACTAATGAAAGCCTCAAAATCACTCCATTTCAAAATTTCACTCGATTCTAAAACGATATCAAGTTCATTACGCAATAGGTTTTCAGAAAAACCTGTCGTAGCCCTCCGTCATTTCAGATAAGTCATGCTTAGTATTCGTGCTACTTTTGTTGACCTCCGTCAAGGCGTAGTGTGCGGCAGCTAACTAGTATTTATCTGCTTATGCATATGATGCAGATTGGATTAGGGTAGTCGTGCGACTTTGTTGGCCTGCGTCAAGGGTCGTGCGGGTGGGTTTAATTCAATCAAGAAATGACGGGTTGAACTTGACTAGCGCACTATGGTTTGTTGGCCCGCGTCAACGTCATGGGACGCTAGGGGCAAAATATTATCGGGAATTTCAAGTGTTGAAATTTGCAATGAGATTACATACCTTCTACGAAATAGTTGGATCCCGATACCCACTGCGAGTAATTGTTACTCCTGGGAGAGTTTTACACAGGACAATTAGCCAATCAAGTAGGTGTCTAGAAAGGTGTCAACGGGGTTACGCCTCTGGGAAAACGAGGTTTATTTTAATTTGGTCCGTGCGAAAGCACGGGGAACCTCCCTCAAAGTACCGACACTGGCCTGACTGAAAGATTGGCGAAGTTGTAGGGTGTAATTAATCCCGGCTAGTCTTTCCTTTTAGGGTTTGAAGGAAGATTTGATAAAAACAGTGGGAGCCATCCTGATTAGATAAAATAATAACCAATCTGATCTTGCAAGAGCACACGCAAAGTGTTTTCTTCTCTCTCTCTCCAGGTAGCGACCATGTCACGCCTTAATCAAGATAATAATACGGATGTATTGACCGAACCCGCTTGTTATACTGCACTGGGAAACGTTGGTCCCGCTCCAACTTATAACTGTTATAAGACCGAGCAGGAAATAGGGGATTACCAGGATTCCCGTGCCGCCCAAACGAAGAAAGTGCATGCCGATGCATCTTCTTCGGGTATGTTCATTACAGAGAACTGTTTCTCAGTATCCTTTACGTTCTGGGTATGTGATACCGGATCAGGATCCCACATATGTAATTTGTTACATGGGCTACAGATAGGTAAAGAACTGAGAACGGGTGATAAGTTTCATGAGATAGAAACGGTGCAAGTGTTGCAGCCAAATCTGTTGGGAGTTATCACCCTGTATTACCAAAATACATTGATTCTGAACAATTTTATTAGATACCGAACCTGATATACAACATCATATCAATCTCTTTATTAGTAAAGAAAGGATATAATTTTGTATTGTTGGATAATGTTTTGAACATTTTCTATATCAAGAGTTGATCGGTTCAGGCACGTTATCTAAAAGCATAGAAGTTCTAAATCAAACCACGGTTCTTAGTATACAGAACACACACAAGAGTAAGAGTTCAGAAATGAACGAATCCTTCTTGAGGTATTGTGGACTAGGTCATATCAATGCGACCCGACTAGCCGAAGTTACATATAGATGCATATTTAAATTAGTTTGAATTTACATCTTATGAAACTTGCCGGTCATGTCACAGAGATAAGATGACCACAGCTCCGTTTATTGGAAACAGAGAAAGAGTTAGTGAACTCTTGGGATGATACATGTTGATGTATGAAGGTCCCCTGTCTACACATGCCAAGACCGGTTCTTTGTACTTTATTACATTCTCTGATGATCTCTCAAGATTCAGACATATGTTCCTGTTGAAACACAAGTCCGAAGCTTTTGAGATATTCACATAATATAAGTTAGAAAGTAGAGAACCAAAACGGGTATAAGTATTATGTCCTTTGATGTGATCAAGGAGGAGAATACTTGAGCACGGAATTCCTGGATTATTCTAAAGGAGAATGAGATTCTCTCTTAGCATTACTCCTCCGTATACACCACAGCACGTCGGTGTATCGGGGCGGAGCAATCACACCCTATGTGATAAGGTGTCCTCTATGATGAGTACTACCGAGTTACCTATTTCCTTTTGGGAGTTATGCACTGGAGAAGTTGCATACCTATTGAATAGGGTTCCAATCAAATCAGTTGCCTACCACTTCATATGAGATATGGAAAGGGAAGAGCCCATATCTTAAGTTTGTTAAGATTTGGGGTTGTCCAGCCTATGTCTAAAAGCATAATCCGGACAAGCTCGAGGCAAAGTCAGTTCTGTAGAAGTTTTGTTGGATATCCCAAGCATTCGCAAGGGAATATCTTTTACCTAACCGAGGAACAAGAGATGTTTTGTTTCTCAACATGCCACCTTTGTAAAAGGGAATTTCTTGAGAAGAAATTAGTGGTCATGAGGTAGAACTGGAAAGAGTTCCAGCTATACAAACTTCAGCTGATAATTTGGTAGAACCAAAGGATTCAATTGCTCCCAACGAACCTCAGCCTCTCCGCCGATCTGGCAGGGTTCCTCACCTACCTGAGAGATACTTTGGTTTCTCTATGACAGTGGGAGAGAGGATTGCATCATGAGATGATGACCCATCTGGTTTCGAGCACGCCATCAAGAGTGGGAACTCTGTAAGAATGGCTGGATGCTAAGCGATCTGAGATGAAATCCATATACACCAACAAAGTATGGACTTTGGTTGCTTTATCTGAAAGGTTATATCCCCATCAGGAGAAAGTATATCTTGAGAAGATTACTTGGTGTACATGGAAAAGTTGAGACTTTCAAAGCTAGACTTGTTAAAGGTTTGCATCATTGACCAGGTATGGATTATGATGAAACCTTTTCTAAGTAGCTATGCTTAATTCCATCCAGATCCTACTTGCCACGGCTACATACCATGACTACGATATCTGGCGGTTGGGTGTCATGACTGCTTTTCTAAATGATGATTTGGAAGAGAGCGTCTATAAGTACACAGCCAGAGGGCTTCGTAGATAATGGGAGCAGCGGAAACGTGTGCAAGATGTTTTATGTGATAAAGCAGGCATCGCGGAGTTGGAACGTCTGTTTTGATGTGGTAGTCAAAGAGTTTGACTTCATCAAAATGATAGATGAACCTTGTATATACAAAAAGGTAGTAGAGAGTATGGTGGAGATCCTCGTAGAGTACGTGGATAACATACTCTTGATAGGAAAGGAGTTTCCTATGCTACGCTCGATCAATCTCCGCTTATCACAATGATTTTCCATATAGGATCAAACTGATACCTGCTAAATCCTGGGTTTTGGATCTATGAGATAGATCTAATTGGATGTTAGGATACTCACTAGTTGTAGTGAGATGGTATCAATTGATCCTGGGGAGAATCACTGGAAAGGTTCCAGGGTGATAAGGACGACTGAATGTCAGTCGCAGGCATTTTCTTTACCCTCAGTGGAGGGACGGTATGTTGGAAGAGTTCCAAGCAAGATACCGTGACTTTTTAGACGATTAAAGGCAAGATACATCGTTACCAAGGATGCTACCAAAGAGGCAGTCTGGATATATATTAGTTCATGAGATGAACTTCGTTCCTACCATTGTGTGACAATGGAGTTGTGGCTTATGCCTAGGAACGCCCGTCCCATCAGTGATCCAGACATATTCTAAGGCAGTGTCACCTGATCATGGAGATGGTTGATCTCCAGGGGATCGAGGTCAGGAGAGTAGACTCAGAGGACAACACAGCGGATCCACTCACAAAGGCCTTTTCCCAGAGAGAGACTATTATGGGATGGTTGAGTATGAGATACTACAACCACTGTTATCAGATGGCCCTAGTGCAAGTGGGAGATTGTTAGTTATATGTATGCCCTAGAGGCCATTACTATACATGAGATGTATATTGTAGTGGATGCTTGGACATATATAGGGAGGATTTTCTTGCTCGACATGATAGTATGCTATCTGGTTACTCCTTACCTTAACGTGTACACTGATTGTCTCTCTGTTACTTGTTGGTAAAGCCCTTAGGATGTGTACTTGACTACCTGGACTATGATGCGGATCATACTAGTGGGGACATGGTAGTCCATAAGTACATCCTTCAAGGTCCCTAGTCGTGGGTGTATCGAGACGGGGCATCGATATACCAGAGTAGACTAGCGTATACCTTCTCGACCCATGTAGATGGGCGATGGATGATCCCATATCCATTGGTGTTTGACATCAGAGATGGTATACGGGTGCTCGGTGGAGACTGGGTACACTGGACGGACTCGCCGAGAACTCCCAGATGGTATTATACCTCACGTCGGATGGCAGTTCTCTGGTGACACTGGTGCAGGTTAGTCTGTAGACCCGAGATCGTCATAGAGTCTTGTGTGATTCCCACTGTGCTTTGATTTCCACCTTACCACGTCCAAGAGGGCGTGCAAAACAGTGGTTTTTGGGTACAGTCCCGAGTCGCATGGAGGAAATGAGCGATAGCAGGGGTTTCCTCTCTCCCGGTATTGGGGGTTGATATTGTGCTATGCTAGATTAGCCATAACAGGGAAGTCCCTGGCCACGGATGGTTTAGAGATTTACTGGTAAGTGTTACCAGCAGTTTCTCAACCCGTTATGAGCCTCGCATCGGCATGACTTATCGGTTATTGGGGTCTGACTTTTACCACCCCTAGACTTGATATGCGACATATCAGACGAGGAGACCGGACTGTACGGTAGTGTCACTGTCAGGCTTTTTGCAGGAGTTGGAGCGGGCTTGCTTGCTGATCTTCTGATCGCTCAATACCCGGGTAGCCGTTACGTCCAGCTAGTACCGCTGACGGCTTGTGGGTGCTTGATATGATCATCATCTACTGTCGGCGTATTGATGAGTCTTTAGAGTCCTACATAGAGGTTTTACTGGCTCAGGCAAAACGAAATAGGAGCGCATATGTGATATGTGCGGGATCAAGAATAATGCGAGTATGAGATACCGTATTCTATTCTCGCGATGTTTGTATCGATCGGTTATATGCGATATAACCAGGTTATCGAATCAAGGGTTGATTCGATAAGTCGATACATTGGATGTTAGTCGGTTATATGTGATATAACCGGATTATTAAGTCAAGTGTTGATTTAATAATTTAGTGTATAATTGTATATGTGATATACTAATTTACATTAACTAGCATTGGTTCACTTAAGCATTTGTTTTTCTCACTTGCGCACAACTTAATATATATGTGATATATATTTATTTGTGTTCATTTTGTATCATGGTTATTGATACACTCTACATGGGTGTATGAGACATATACCATTATTATTATATTGGTGGGGTTTTAATATACAAAGTAAATACAAAATTAGTGGATAATTGTTCAAGTGCATGAAGCTTCATGAAGCTTGTGAGTGCATTGACCAAAGTCCACTAGTTTTGTTTTACTTAGGATATTTATAAACCTAACCACTATAATTAGCCATGGTTATGTCTCTACATGGGTTAGTATATGATACCCACTCACCCATGGTTAGCTCTCTCTCTCTCTCTTGATTAGTTTTTCATTCTCATTTTTGAGCTCATCTTCTTCCTCCTTCAAATGCTTGCTAGGGTTTGATAAAGAGAGAGAAATATAGTGAGAGAAGAAATTCTAAAGTGTACCCATTTCCTATTTCATCATTCTCTACTAGACTAGCACTTTAGTTTAGGGTGTTTGCTTCACTAATTCTCTAGTTAGTGAAGTAGAAGCTTGAGTTCGTATTCTCTCGACATAGATCATCTTCGGCCTCGAAGACTTCAAGCAATACCGTTGCTATCTTTTCATGGAGCCGTCCGAGAGTCCGGGAGCATGATGATCGCAGCGAAGGGACTACAATAAGGAGCTTTAGAAGTGAAGGACCGATCTACAAAGGTTGTATTTCGTATTCACTTAGTCGTAAATGACATTTACTTGCATGTGAAACCCTAATTATCTAGCAAAGATCTTGTTTAGGGTTGTTCGGCACGGCTAAATTTTTAATCGGGCATGGTTGATGCCTTGTTGAACCTTGTTAGAGTGCCTAGGAACCCTACAGTTCCTAGTCATGGGAATATCTAGACTAGGGCATCGATATTCCAGAAGAGACCAGTGTGTACGTTTCTTGTCCCTTAGAGGGCGATGATTGATCCCACAACCGTTGGTGTGTGACATCAAAGATTGTACACAGGTGCTCATTGGAGAATGGATACACCGAACAGGACTCGTCGAGAACTCCTAGTTGGTAGTATACCTATCGTCAGATGGTAGTCCTCTGGTGACACTGGTACAGGTTAGTCTGTAAACCCGAGATCGTCATAGAGTCTTGTATGGCTCCCACTGTGCTTTGATTTCCTTACTACCACGGCTCAAAGAAGTCGTGCAAACAGATAGATTTTGGGTACAATCCCAAGTCATATGGAGGCAATGAGCGATAGGAGGGGTTTCGTCTCTCCCGGTATTGGGAGTTGATGTTGCGCTATGCTCGATTGGCTATAACTGAAAATCCCTGGCCAGGGTTGCTGAGATTTACTGATAAGAGTTATTAGTAGTTTCTCAAACTGTTATGAGCCAAACATCAGCATGACTTATAAAGTTAATGGAGTCTGACGTTTACCACCCCTAGACTTTATATGCGACATATCAGATAAAGAGACCGGACTGTACGATAGTGTTACTAATAGGCTTCATGGAGAGTATGGATGAGCTTGCTTGTTGATCGTCATATCGCTCAATACCCGGGTAGCCATTACGTCCAGCTAGTACCGCTGATAGCTTGTAGGTGACTGATATGATCATCACCTACTGCTAGCGTATTGACGAGTCTTTAGAGTCCTACACAGAAGTTTTCTGGTTCAAGCGAAACAAAATATGGCATATATGTTGATATGTGCGTGGGCCAGATTAAATACGAGTATATGATACCGTATTCTAATCTGGCAGTTATCTGTTGTCGGATAGGTTATATGTGATATAACCAGATTATCGAATTAAGTGTTGATTTGATAATGTGATAAACAGATAAATGATATTAGTCGGCCATATGTGATATAACCGGATTATTAGATCAAGTGTTGATTTAATAATATGATATATATTATATGTGATATAATTATATCTTAACTAATATCATTAGCTCACTAATTGCTTTATTAAAGTATACACACACACACACACGAAGCATGGCATATGATTTCTATTTTTGAGAAAAATAGAAATGAGGTATATATGAAGCATGGCATATGATTTCTATTTTTGTGAAAAATAGAAATGAGGTGGAAAATGAGGAGACTTTGTGAAGCATGGTGAGGCATGGCTTTTATTGTTTGTTTATTCATCTTGACTCGCTATTCAAACATGGTTGCAATTTTATATTGCAATAATTCCATGCTTGAATGAGTGGGGGTCAAGGCTAGCCATTCATAACACTTCATTCTACACTTGTGATATTTTCTTGAGTTGCTCTCTTGAGTTGAGCTCTTGCTTCCTCTTGCTCTCCACAATTTTCTTCACCTCACCTCCAAGTTCAAATCCTCACATGTGATGTGAATCATTGAACTTGTGAGAATCCTAGTGAGCAAATCAAACCTCTACTTCATTATCTCACATTAGATTAGCCATTTGATGTGGTATGTTGCCTTCACTAATGAGATTAGTGAAGGGTTAGTTTAAGCTAGTGGACTTCGGGTGGATCGTCTTTAGCGTGAAGATCATGAAGGGGGTTCTTTCATCTTGAAGAGGAGCCTAGTGGAGTCGCATGGACCACAACCCGGAGCTAGAGAAGGACTCGGTGTTCAAGGGTATAATCTTCTTTCACTTCTCATAGTTTAATGAAATCAAACTTCAAATCCTAATCAACTAGTTAAAGATCTTGTTTAGTCTAGCTTAGCACCTATAAAAATTTGGATTTGGCATGTTTGATGTCACTTGGACCTCATGGTGGTGCTAGGGTAGACTTTCAGTAATAATAAAGTACAGTGGGAACTCACACGAGAAAAATGATGATCTCATGTCGACAGACTAAACTGTACTCATATCATATGAGAACCGCTATCTGACAATAGGTATAATACCATCTAGCATGTTCCAGGCGAGTCCATCCAGTGTAACTCATAACCCAATGAGCACTTGTATACTATCTTTAGTGACTAACTAACACCAATAGCTGTGAGACCGACCATCGCCTCTCGTCGGGATCAAGAAACGTATACACTAGTCTACTCTAGAATATCGATGCCCAGTCTCGATATTCCCACGACCAGGGACATTTAAGGATTTGCTTATAGACTAATTAATTTCTGATTGTTCAGCCTAAACAACAACAACTACTGCTGCTGCTACTACTACTACTGAGCCTTTATCCTCAAGCATATGGGGTAGGTTGTACATGAACCAAGAGAGAATTATGCCTAAACACGAGTAAATTCGTGGAAATTAATGCAAAGTGTAGGACATTAAACAAATGTTTTGAAATTTTAGAGAATTTTTAGCTGACTATCCGTAACGTTGGTGAATGTACATTATTACATGTTCAACTATGCTTAATTTTTCGTTAATTGTATCCATGTAGCTTGCTTCATTCTTACACTTATCTACGATCTTAGGAGCACATACTGGCATTTATTAAAGGCAGCAGTGATGGAGAGGTACTCGAGCTACATGTTCAGGACCCATTTCACAGGGTGTTGCTGCATGGTGTCTGCGATGTAAGATGTGAAATCTCATTTCCTTGAAAAGGGTTAAATTTCAGTAAACCACAAGCTTTTGGCATTTTATCAGTTTGATATCATATGTTGTTTTCTGTAAACAACAAAAAGGTTTATAAGGTATGAAGGTTATGCTTTTTATCTGAAACATTAATAAGTGTATAAAGTTAAAGGTCAAAAGCTTATGGTATTTATTTGGAAAAACGCTAAGTTCATGTTATTTATTTACAATTTATGAAGTATATGGTATTCTTTTGAGATTATTCTTTTATGTGGGTTGGGCAAATCATTCTTTAAATGAAAATTGCCCTCTGCATTTTGACATGAAATTTTGCACCTTTTAGCACTGCATTTTTTTAATTTTTTTTTGCCCAAATTTTAATATATTAAAATAAAAAATAGTTACAAGTGCGAGAATGCAAGGGCTACACCTTTTAGCGACATTTTAACGGTGGGAGTTGTTTTTATGTTGTCTACTTTTACCTCTTGATGCACAGGTCGACAGCTTGATGTCGGTTACGGTTTGCACCCAAAAAGGTGCAAAATCATGGAACATAACAAGGATAAAGAAGAAATCGGGTTACGGTTTGCACCCAAAAAGGTGCAAAATCATGGAACATAACAAGGATAAAGAAGAAATCGGGATCCATGGAGATAACTGACAGCATCAGTCTAACCGGCTTTCCTAAAAAGCGCAAAGGGTGGAGTTCTGTAACTAGATACTTGGTGCAAACCTGTAGATGTACATCAATATTTTCGGTTGATTAAATGTCTGTCATGTTCTAATCCTTGTAATGCATCCCAGAGAATGTGATTTATTAGATGTTTTAGTCCTTGTAATGCATCAAAAAAATAAATTGAAAAAAATAAATGTGGGTACATGCAGATCAGAAAAAAATAATATAGAGACACTAGTTTGTAGAATGGTTTTGCTTATGGTACATGCAGATCTGAACATCTAGCATCAACCATTATATAAATTTTGTTTTGCTTACGATTGCATGCACAAGTCCAAGTTTAACATATATACACAGAATTTATAACTCAGGACTAACTTATATATACCTGTAACTTAAGTTCAATATTTTCATTTCCTTCTCTCCTAAACAAATGGTCATCCATTCCGCACTTCTGTACCACTCTCAATTTTCTGTCTGATTACAACTTTTACTTAGCTTAAAAAAAAACCACTGAAAATGGTTCCGCATCTAACTCAATATAAGTAATTCATGTTGGGCTGAGAATACAACAAAAGGGCAAGATACAGATTCATCTCTCCCAAGAAACAACCGCATCTATTAACAATAACCAAACCGCCAAGTCCAATTCAAGCCAAAATAATAATCAAAGATCGACACAGAGATAAGAGAGGACAGAGGAAGCTCTGCGCCGAGTTCTCTGGCTCACCTTCCACTTCTCAATGAGAACCTTCTTTATGTTGGTGCAGGTCGAGACAACGGTAGCGACCCCTGCACAAGTAATTGATGGGCAGTAAACCATGTGGCAGGTCTCAAGCAAGGTGCATCGCTTAACAAGCTGGCTTAGCCCAGTGTCGGTTATCTGCTTACAGTGAGAGAGCACTACGTCCTTCAGCAGAGGACACCCTTCCCCCAACTCGGCTAGTGATATGTTCCCAATGCCCTGGACGATAACCACCACCAACAATAAATAAATAAATGCATACATACCACATGAGATCAAATATTCAGTATATAGATATATGAATGTATGTATGTAAGTAAATAGAGAGAGGCTAATTTGCTTAGGGAGTAACTTATCAGATTATGCCTGCAACATGGATAATAACTTAGTGTGTGGCTTTTTTGGATGTCTAAAATGTGGGTACACTAATTTTTTTATTTTAATTTATTGTGATTTGTACGCTGTTGTCTGAGCATCAGATGGTTACAAAATGAATGGTTTTAGCACAATAATAACATTTTACAAACCTTGACCGATGGGTAAAAAATGTTTGAATTATATGAAAATTGTTGCATTTTACAGCGTCAAAATCAAGTTGAGAGTGCCGCCCATCTCAAACATCGGTGTATTGTGTCATTATATAAGGAATATAACTAACTTGGTTATACACTAGGAGTAAATCAACCTATCCTGCATATATGTCTATGTATACGCATACATGTACATAGGTAATTTGCATATTCTAATAATGAGAATAATGGAGGAAAGAGGCCATAGGAGGCTTTTTCGTCAGGTGGCATAAAAAACTATATCCTCCACCATTTTATTCAACGATCAACAACGTTCATCTTGATCTTCATCGTCTAATATGTCGATACACCAAATTTCATGTGATTCTAACATTTTTTCACCGTTGATTTAGAAATGTAAAATGTTCTATTGTCGGTATACCGTTAATTTTGCACCCACTAAATCAACGGTGCAAGAGTGTTAGAATCACATGAAATTTGGTGTATCGACATATTTTACGTTGAAGATCGAGATGGACGGTGCCGATGGTTGATTAAAATGGTGGAGGGTATAGTTTTTGACGCTAACTGACGAAAAAAAGCCTCCTAGGGCCTCTTTCATATATGTATATATATGCATATATCAATATGTACCATAGAGACGTGTTTGGTTGCAAATTGGTTTGCATTATAACAGAAGTCTCTCCTTATCTTCTGATCTTTTGAGGATTTGGGTGATTCTACACCATTCAACTTGATTTCCACACCCTAAAACCTACATGTATGAGAAACCAAAGGATTCGAAGGCCTCTCACCCATGAATCACAGAGGTACAGAGCTAACGTCTTTTTAATGATAGAGCACCGTTGAATCAGTGCATGGGTTAGAGGACTTCATATGTTCATGTTTCATGCATAATGGTGTTAAGGTGCGGCGATTAACAGTGTAAACATTGTGATGATAAAATTGTGTGTTCTCCCGCGCGAGCGAGCGAGAGAGAGAGAGAGAGAGAGACTGTGATGATGAAAATAAAAAAGAGCGCGTTCTCGTTCTTGTGAGAGGGGGGGGGGGGGGGGGGAGACCTGAAGAACACTGATATCCAAATATACAAGTTCCGGGCAGCCTCTTGCAATAGCTGTCAATCCCAACATCTGTGACTAGATGGCAACCGCTCACATTCAAATGCCGAAGGGAACCACCTTTGCCAATGGCAATTAATGCCTCATCACCAACCCTGAAGATTTTGATTATTGCAAAGTCAAGACTATACCGACACTCAGCCAAAAGAGAAAATTAACAATGTTTTTTCTATATAGGAGAGCTCATTGGTGCGCGAAATAGTGTGGATGGTGTGGTCGGTCTACCTATCACCTTCAGGACCCACTAAATGAATTGCTATTAGTGAACATATTCTTACCAGCACTATTCTATAATCGTCATCCAAATGGTTAATTCTATGGAAGAACCATAGATTTTAGAGATTATTTGTTGTTTAGATGGAGTGTAATTAAAGCAGCGACTTTCAAGGTAAATGCCACTCGATGTAACCAGATTGGTGCCAAACAACAAATATACCATGAAACAAAAGAAACGACACATTGTGCTACCCAAAATAATTGTAACTCTCGAGTTTCAATCTTTGACAAGTATTGAGCCTTCATGTTTCATATTAAGCAAGAGATTCATACTAAATACGCAGAAATTGAATGATAAAATTTAGGTAAATTGACATAAAGGAAGCAAACTCATAGTTTGTATCAATGAGCATTAGTAATATATATTATAGAACCAAATGTACACAAGCATCATAATCTCAAAGGAAAGTGAAATTGAATCTCGAGACAAGTATGAACTTTTTCTTTTGGGGTGAGGATAATACATCATATCAAAGGTAAACAGAAAGCAGTATAGGAGTCATCTTTATCTAAATATAGGTGTAGCAGTAATTCACCTGTCAACAAATCGGAGGCTCAAATCTGTAAGAAATTTACAGTTCTCGCCTATTTTTATAAGACCCTTATCTCCAATCTACAGAACAGAGGAAAGATAATTGAGAAGTGTGAAATGATACACTTGATCAAATGCTTTTTTTTATTATCTCCAAATCAAGATGATAGTATGGTATATTGCAAGCATAACTCATATATTGTGCACAACTCATCTATGTTGTTTCCATGTGTCCTTCCCATTAGCCATATCAAATTTTAAGACGTGTTTTACAAATTGAACAAAATACAATCGAAATTAGACATCAACCAAATTATTGTGGACCAGAGGTACGCCGGTCTTTAGGAGTTGTGCAGTTTATGCTTTGTGCAAAGGAGCAATCCTCTGGTTTGGTTCCTCCAGATTACCAAAGACTTCTAGACGAATATGCACGATGCTAAGCTTCCCTATAAGGAATTACATTCATTTTACTGGTGCATGACAAGCCACAGCAAAACGGGACATGATCCCAACTAGATAAAAAGAAAACTATTTGAATCCGGCACTAAGAACTTCAAAAATTCACTGGCACTACGGATTTCTAATATATGAAATATGAAACACTATCTGATTTTGGATTCTCTGATGTTCTCTTCTTGAACTGCGAACAGTCAATTCAGCCAATTTTTTCTACTACAAATAAGATGAGCAAAGGATAGTCAGATGAAATTGATATTTTCAATCTCAATTGATGGACCTAGATGGCGTCAGTGGGTTATACCTCAACTTTCTTACTGAATAATAGGCCATAATCTGATGCAAGCGGGATTTAAACCCACCAATGCCTCTATCACGACGGCAAGGTCTTTGCCACCACGATATAGTGGCACTTGCAGGTTATATTAATATGTGCCTTCATCCCCCCAAAACGTGTATAAATAGTTTCATTTTAGAAACTTTGCATATACCGAAAGCAAAGTTTAGGATGGCTTATTAAAAGAATATGAACAAATTTGAATTAACAACTCAATATGACACAAATAAAGATATCAAAATTCTTAAATATATCCATTATTGAGGAAAACAAATTCTCTATGACACAATAAAGCTGGCAAATTACAAGCACGTTTTATACTAAGCAGCAGAAAAATATGCGTTGGGATCCAGACACGTTCATCCTCGTGCCAAGTTCAAAGTATTTTATTAACAATTTAACTATCATCCAAATTGAACAGGCAACATAATTGAATCATGTGAAAGGAAGAAAAAACTACTGACGAAAATCATGGCAACAAAAGTTTACCTCATAACAACGCCTAATATGAAGTTTATTTAAGTTTCTGCAGCCCTGAGCTATTGTACATATTGCTTCATCATCTATATTTGAACAATCTACTAAATGAAGGGCTTGAAGAAGCATGCAGTTTCTTCCAACTTCAAATAAAGCATTGTTGCCAATCCTTTGACAGTACAATAAAGAAAGCTCCAAGAGGGCTCTGCGATGTACATAAAACAGATAAATTAAAAATCATTTTCCATCCTAGGTGCAGCAAAAGTAGATTTTATAAAACAACATAGGCAAAAGAATTTAACAGATTAATTTAAAGATTACTTCAAATACCTTTTTCCATCTCAAGTGAAGCAAAGGAATGTCATATAAACAACAGAGCCAGAAGGATTCCGCGGTAAGCAAATAAAAAGCATGTCTGATTCAAATGAGCAAGTGTTTCTGTGATACTACTTTTGCTCACCTTCTCACCATGAGACAAAACTTTACAAGTGGTAAGAGGTGCATTCTCATTTCTAAGCATAAATTGCAACAATAAGAGTTGTATTATAATTTAACATTATGTATATTTCCAGTTTCATGACTAAGAAACAATAATATCTACAATAAGCAATATATGATAACGATTGACTATAATATGCACAACCATAATGCATCGACACAAACACGGACATGGCAGATTTGTATAAAGTAGGATGCAAGGATACGGCTTTATTATTTATCTGTTTATGGAAAACACACACACATAACAAAATACAGTACAGTACAAGAAGAAACATGCGGTAATATCACAATAAAAATAATTTCAAGCTTTAACTGTCATCCATAACCATAAAATTTCTTGAGCATACACATAATTATAGATATATAAAACTAATGAAAAACACACAAGAATTACAATCTATAAGAGTTAAAACAAACAAAATGCTAACCCTTTTTAATTGGAGTAAAATTTATAGACCTTCATCATTTGCATCATTTCAAAACTTTGCTCCTAACTCTAGCCCATCAAAAGTGAGATTTGAAATATTTAATATTCATAAAGGCATCAGAGTTTTCTACGCCTATATTCCACATTTTTATTTCACAACCCCATGTGATAAATATTAGTGTCGGACACAATGTTGACCATGAATAGCATGACTGAGAAAAGCAAGAGGTTGTCCCTTTTGCATAAGAACTCCAACTCCATCTCCACTAGCATCACACTCGATGATGAATGGTTCAAAAAAATTTGGTAAGGCAAGCACAAGAGGTGCAGCCATCACCCATCCAATTTCGCAGGTCATTAAAATTATCTCCAAGATATTATGGGATGTACAGGGTTTTACAGAAGGTGGGTTGTTCCATCGCTTATAAGTATTTCGACCATCGCAAAGGATCAATACACTCTGGTGTATCAACACCGTCTCAGCAATATCTCGAATGCTCATGTATGACTAAAAAGATAAAGCCAAATCGAGAAATGTGAAAGACGACATGTCAAATTGTCGATGCATGTGGTATGTATCGAACATGGACACACCAAGCAAAAAGAAGTGTTGGTGCTTCCTAGATATACAACGCCTCCCAACTCCTAAGAAACATTGCCCACCAAATATTTCTTTTGAAAAAGCCAGTAACCCTTGCCTACTGCCGAATAAGATTTATGGTAAGCGATAACAATATGCAATACTAAAATTGTGGAGTATACAAGTTTCGCAAGATGCAATGCTTGGAATAGTAGGGAATGATATGTTTAGATGGGTGAAACCAACAAAATCACCATCTATTGTTTAATAAGTTTGTTATTAATTGAAAGCCAATATCAAAACCTGCAAACAATTCTTAGCGACATATTGACTGCAAAAAATAACGGGAAAAGGTTTAGGAAAAATTATTAAAGACCGCCTTGAACTTACATGACTTGTGTAAAAATAAACCACCTCATACTTCTTAAATTATTACACTGCCTTAAAAGATTATAGAAAACTACCCTTCTTTCCTGGAAAATGTCATTGCATGTGGTGTATTTTTGATAGTTTTGCTTTTACTTGCTTTATTACTCCTGGTTCTCCATCTCTATCCAAAACCCATGCCTTCTACTATTTGAAGTTTTATGGAGTTCTTTTTTCTTTTCTTTTTCTGAATAATAGGTCATAACCTGATGCAAGCGGAGTATGAACCCCCGTTATCCTTACTAAACGGTAAGAAGTTTAACCACTACTATGTGTCACTCGCAAGTTTTGTGGAAATTACTATTAGAAAACAAATTGTTTATGCAACTTTTGTCCTCTAGTAGTTGTAGGTACTCTTTTGGATATAATTTGTTATCTAAAATATTTACCTTTCTGAATAGGGCATATAAAGTATTTTTTTCTAATTTTACTTTGTTATTAGTTGATTTAGTACGGTTTCGTACCACTAATAACATGTGTTAATATTTTAAATGTTGGCCGACATCAGGCATACGTCGCTGAAATCTTGATTTTGGAGAGTAAACGATATGAAATTGCCAAATTATTTATTTTTCCGAAATTTAGAATGTATCGGCCGGCATTTATGTATATTGGCAGAAATTTCGGTAAAGCGACCGAAATTTATGTATATTTGCAGAAATATCGCTATACTTACTAAAAATATCTTGTTATGAGTTTTTGGGGTTTCACGATATAATTGAACTTACCCGACCCGTATTTTAGACCCATTAACTTGATAAAATTTATCAAATTTTTGCTTTGATGAAACCCTAGATAAACCCAAATCCTATTGAGACCTACTGGCTCACACATTTCCCTCCCTAGACCTCTCGCTTGCAAATCTCTCTCGCATGGCTCATGGATCAACCAATGACAAGCTCGCAGATCTCCCTCTTCCTCTCTCACAGACATCTCACTCGCAGATCAACGACATCCAATCGATAATGAAGCCCTTTTTATCTTTCATGAATCAGCGATAGCCAACAACTTATAACGAACTCACGGATTGATCTCTCTCAATCAACGACAACTAACAATTCATACTAAATTGTAACGATGACATTTTTGTCAAAAACATAAATTATATCAATAGAATTTATAATACAAAACTATAGAATCCAATATTTAGAAAATTTTCTCCGATTTTCAATATCGTCAGACTAACACGTCACCGATACTTGACATTTAAAACATCCAGCATGCGAGAAGCGGCATGCACATGCCAAAGTGCTTTAATTTGGTTCCTAATTCCTTCCCGATATTACATATGTTTCTGCTATCTTTATTTTTTACTGATTTAATTAAAATACTCTTATCATATACTCATCATTTGTGGTATTAAATTCTTGTCCCTGGCATCGCTAGGTTCACCCTGGTGATTTGGTCTAAACATTGATGCATATACCTGATAAGCAATGTAGCTTAAGTAGTTGGTTACTGTTAGTTTTTATTGTGCATATCTATTAATATATAGCCTCCTAATGTTTAGTATTGACAGTGTTGTCAATATGCAAGATGCAGTGCGAGGCACAAAAGGTCTAATGCACCCGATGCGCAAGGTGATTGCCTGAGGAGCGTGTCCGAGTGTGTGATGCGCACAAGTTTATAATGAGATAAGAACCACATAACATTCCTACACAACTTTAAACTCAAAAATCCCATAATAACAACATAAAAGGAAGAGGACAAAGAGAAAAGTTAAACCTAATTTTATATTTTGGATTGCTCTCAGGTTGCGCTAGCCAAATAGTGAAAAGCTATAACTTGACAAGAAGATGAGAACATAGGAAGATAGAAAGACCCTAGTTGCCACCGAAGAACTCAAGAAGCCGCCAGCCAACTGAGCCGACGAACTTGCAAATGCGAGAAACCCTGGCTCTTTTGGGGGTACTCTTGAGTTGGTCTTGAATTATTGTTGTCCAATATCCACTTAATTTTATGTTTTGGGTTTGGGTTTGTTAAAAAAACCAATAACCAAACCCATTCGGCCTATTTACCTAAACCTAGCCACTTAGAAATACATGAGGTGTGTGCCTTGATCGTCTCGCCGCTTCGAGATGTGTGCTTGCTTCAACGCCCGGTTGTGCCTTTCGCACCTTTGACAGCATTGGTTGAGTTAATATAATTGGCGGTTGTCTTTCCATATTTTATATCATAATTATTTAAATCCTTTTGCTTATCTTACAGCACTGATTATAATATATTGTCCCGTTATTTTTATATTTGATGTATTGTATTTTTCTTTAAATGCCATATTTTCACAGCCTCGTCTTTCTCTACAATGTTGAAGCCTCCCAGGCATCAAGTCTTCCTTTTTCATGTTTCTATGGCTTAACTCATCTTTCTCCCTGCCTTTAGTTTCTTTGCATAAATTCATTTCTCTTCATGTCCGTATTCTATTTTCTTTTTCCATCCATCTTCCTAAAGTTTCCTCTTTTTCTTTTTTTCCAACTTTTATCTAATTGTACTCTCTTGTCTAAACAAGTCTTCTTATAAGCAGGGGCAGAACCAGGTTTCATATATTGGGAGGCAAATATAAACGTAAATGTCATTTAGTCTTAGTATAGCCTATTCGATCATATAAAATTTTTAGTATACATTGGAACTATTTGATTTTAGTTAAATCATTTATATAAATTAAGCATTAATGCATGAGAATGCGTGATTAAATTAAACAGAGGATATTGAATTTACAAACTTAAATTATTTTTAACATCTGCCTCTCCTCTCTATTTGTAATTATTTTTACCTTTTTACTCTTTCTATCGTTCTCCTTCTTTCGTTATTTTTCAGATAAATTGAAAATCCAGTCGTTTTTAATAGTTGATTAGATCTACAATAAGTTAACTAGTATTTAAAAATATGATTCATATTAGAAAAATTAACCACTCTATACCAAACCAGATATATAAGTTTCCATGATTTGTTTTGATAAGCAATTGAGTTTGGTAATGGTTGTTTCTTCTATAATTTAGGAATTAATAATACATATGATCATAATTTATATTTTAATAACAAAAATGCAAAACAATCATATATTTAAGTCTGAAATAACTCTAACTTTTAAAATTAAGGGGGTAAATCTAGAATGTGATATTCTAATTATATATTTAATATGCTTTCGAATTTTACAATTCCAACAAAAAATTAGGTAGAGAGAAAATATGAAAAGAAGCTTCCATATATTCACGAGGGGCAAGATATGAGCTAATAGGGATTTTGCGCGGCTTGGAGGGGCAACTGCCCCTAGCTATATATATGGTTCTGTCCTTGCATGTAAGAGATTCCTCCAATTTGTCCAGAAATGTTGATGTTAGTATATGCCATGGTATTTCTATAAATTTACTTTTCTAAATATAACAAGGACAAAAGTGGTTATTGAATGTTTTGTGAGCTGCTTAGCCGGAATGAAAGAATTGGTTCTATCGAGAATGTTGTTCAGGAATTAAGGATGTTATCTCAATGAAGTAACATGATCCTGAGTATGCAAAAATGATGATATTGTTTCGTTATGAGAAGCGAACCTTAAACTGTCCTGCAGTTTTGTAGTTTTTATCTCGTTGTAAATCGCTTTTATTTCTATTAGTATTGATATAAAGGAGTTTCTCATTGTTTTATCTATGTTTTTTTAATCTTGTAAATAAACCCCCTTAGTATATACAATATATGCGACAGGCTCCCTTGAGACTTGCTCTTCTATGAAAAAATTAATAAATATATCATAAACTCATCACTAAGTTTTATAAAGGCTAAAACCCTAAAATTTCTAGGATTAGCATAATTATATTACATAAGTTACTCGCCAACTTTCACTTAAGATTTCATGGAACAACGAGATAAAACTGATTAGGTAAAGGGTAGAGTGGGTATGTTTGTCAAATTAATAGTAGATGAATATTCTTAGGTAGTTTTCCATAATTAATAATAGTTTGTATAGATTATAATAATATTAAAGGGTTTTTATTTTTATTTTGGATACTAAATTCTTTGATATTTTCAAAAAACATACAAAATACTTCCTATTTCAAGAAACACCACCAAATTCTTTAAAGTTAAGTTCCATTAACTTCCCATCCAAATTCTATTAAGTTACCGTCAATCATAGCTGTTAAGGCCTTCAAAAGACAAACATCTTTCATGGTTAGATGGGTTTGTTTTAAGAGGATATAAACCTAAAGTCTTCTTAGTATTTCTCCTCCATTGATATTCTCTTTCTCTCACACACATACGCAAACATACACTCTCTCCATCTCAATCTAAAACTCTCTCAAAGCTAAAATTTCATATTTCAATTCAAGCCATAACCTGTGCAAATTTCAATTCAAGCCTTTAAGTATTCAAAACAATTAGAGTCCTACGAATCTACATTATCCAATCTAGGTTAATGGAAAGCAATTAGAGTAAAATTTATAGATCTCTAGGTATGACGGTTTAGAGCAAACTTAGGGATTAATGAAGCTTGGGATTGAGTGATGAAAGAGTGAAAATATTTGCAGATTTCTTGGTTTGGTCGGATCTTGGATATTTCATAATCCGATCTTGGGATTATAGTGAGCGGTTTAGGGATTTGAGAGGGAGAAGAGTTTGAAAGTCGAGAGGAAAGAAGAGAAATGGTTGATGGTGAGTTGAGGGTGTGGAGGAAACTTAGGAAGATGAGAATTAGGGTTTTGAAAGGGAGAGAGGAGTCGACGAAGGTGTGAGAAAAGGGGAGAGAATGTATTGTGGACGGGAGCGAATAATGAAGAGTTATGAGAAAGAGAAGAGAGATGGTAATGGAATAGTACTTGTTTGAACAATAATAAACAAATGGAATGAGGGGTAAATACTGTCCAAATTTAATAAATCCTAAAGTTACATTAACTTACCCTAATAACTTAGCACATTAACTACAACCTAACAGATGTGTCACATCTTTTGTAGATAACATTAAGGAATTTGGTGTAGTTTTTCAAAATATGAAGTATTTGGTGTGGTTTTTTAAATATCAAAGAATTTGGTGTCCAAAATTTAAAAAAAAAACATAATATTGATAGTATGAGGTTGTTTCTTACAAAATCAATGTAAGTTTATGGTTGATTCTTATAATTTACCCAAAAGTTTATATAAAAAGACATCAAATATTTAACAAAGCTCTAACAGCAATATCTAGTAGTAGTTAATACAGATTTGACACGTTGGATTTCAATGAAACTTCAGGTGTGCATGCAAATAGCAGAAAGTCTCAAACATGCTTCGACGTATGTGCACAACACTTGTAAGGAAGGAAAACCTAGAAACATATGGTCTATTACTCAACAAGACAACTCCATATATAGTAACCAAGACATCATTAAAGTAGAAAAATTAGCATTGACACGAACCTGCAAGATTTGCCAATGGACTCAAGTCCATACGTTCCAATGTTGTGGCAACCATTTATCTCTAAATGCGTCAGCTTTGTACAGCCAGTTGCTACAGCTTCAAGACTCTTGTCAGTCAAGAAATAGCAGTCATTAAGAGCGAGATTCCTTAGATTTTTGCATCCTTTTCCAATAGCTAAGAGGCTTCTGCATGATGCACACAAAGCAAAGGATAGGAACCAAATTGAAAGTTTGCAAAATGAAAATGAGAACGGATGCACCTCTGTAATATTATGTATGAACCAAAGGGCTCGCACTCCCAAAAAAAAGTATGCGTGAACAATAAGCAGGTAAACACTCTTCCAAAATGAAATTTGCTCAACCGTTGTTGTCGTGCACGTGTAGGGCCAGTATTAACTGTACGTATCAAGAAATCTGTCAAGTAGTCTAAGCTGTCCACTGAATAGGTCACTATATCAGTGGTGTATTTAAGTTGCTTTCTACTATATATTAGCAGATTCATAAAATCAAGCACAGGTGCTAAAAGTATTTTCCAAATGAGTGAACAGATGTATGGTCTAAGATTTATAAGTAGCAATTAAATGCTTTTGATGCAGGATGAAATAGAAGGGCGTCTAAACTAAATGTGTGTGGATGCACACGACAAAGCAAATGCTGTGATTTGAACACAACTTTAAATGAACACCCTAAATGAAGGCAATGCAAATTAACTAATTAGATGCAACTGTGTGTATATGCTTGACACACACATATAAGATATTTAAACTATGTAAACTTTAGGCATGATAATCACAATTGAATTTTAGAGTTTAAAGCATTTGATCCAATGTCGATATTCGAATAACCCCAACAGGTGTAAACTATCTACATAATCTTTGTAAGGAATCTCGATATTGTATTTAGAAATTCCAGGTCCATACAAGCCAAGATCTAGTTTCCTCAAAGTGATCGCTTATTATCGAATTTAAATCCAAATCAATTTATCAATTAATAACCCAAGTACTAACCTAAATAAGTTGGCCTTTACCTTAGAACTTGAACAAAGGAAAGCTGTTGTTTGATGTTGTAAGCTAAATCTGGATCACTATAGGCATAACAATGTTGAAATGGATCTGGATGATCGAAGTTCATGCCAAACAATGATGTGGTTTTGTATTTATTGAAAATAGGATGGAATAGGTGTTGTACTGCTAAACAAACATAAACCGTTGCTGTTCGCCGCTATGGTCTGATTGAAAAGGCTAAAAACTGCTGTCCAAGGCTGAAACAGGGGATGTTTTTAGCAGTTGCAACAAACGTTGACAGAACCAATGAAGGATGAATAGGGACAGCAACGGCGTCCTCGTAGGTAGGCAGAGACGGCGATCAACAGAGGGAAAGGGGACTCCTTTCTGCTCCTCTTTCTTTTGAACTCAAAGTAGGGTATTTTGATATGGGTATTTGTCGAGATGTTGGTGATGGTGTAGATTCACAGTGAAGGGGTTGAATTAAAAATATTTGAGTGATTTTTTTAGGAGACTTCGAACAAAGAGAAGCAAATCCACCACAGCAGCTAGGAATTGACTGCACCCAATTTCACTCCAAAATACTCACACAGAGATAAGAGGCAAATATAATATTTTTCATTCATTTAAATTCTACCCTTTTCCATTGCTCACTAGCCTATAAATAGGTTTTTACATAATAGCAAGTGCCTACTGGCATTCCATAACACCCATAATTACTTTAGGACCTTTAGAAACCTAAAATGACTAATTTAAAACAACACACAATAAAACCATAGTAAAATCAGCCTAACACAATATAAAGATGATCTTTGGAGTTTCGTAGTTGTCACATAACTAACCATGGCTCTTGATTTCCTTGACTCCTAATGAAGGCATGAATAATGCCTAATTGATGGTCCTCCATCAGCTTTAGATAGTAGTTACACTTACACTCATTTGTTTCTATTTATTATAGTACAATAGCAAGCAAATATCTATGTGCATGCATAGGCACACCCCTCTCCCCATTTAAGCCCCATTCCACCTATATTCCTCTCTAACCTTTAGATTTACACAAATAAAGGGCTGTTTGGGTTTGGACCTAGAAATGGAGCTTATAATTAAGTGGAGGTATAGCTTATGCAAACTCTACTTACAAGTCCCTACGGCCACTTAAAATTTATCTTTGATAGTTGTTTGGTTTTGGAGTTATCTAAACGCCAATAGGGTTGTGTTAAAGTCTTCTAAACTCCAAAACAATATTTTTTTTCTCAGTTGTTTTTAGAGAGATTGGATTGGATTTTAGATAATTCCGATAATCACAACTTTGAAGCCAATCCGGTTATCTAAACTCCAAAATGATAGCTAAACAGTGTATAGTTGGGAAATTGGAGTTAAGGTTAGATAACTTAGGAAACTTCAGACATCCTAATTTAACTCCAAAGACAAACAGGTCCAAATATATTTTGTGCCTCTCTAAACTCACACATGCATGTAAATGTATGCATGTTTGTGTAATAATTTTTTTAAGATATTACGCACAATACACATATAGCATGTCTATGGTAAATGCCCATCAGCCCACAAACAAGATGATTTAATTGTTCGATTATTGATATGCAGTTCTAGAAGTAAACTTAAAACAAGTAATGCCGACGCAAAAGTCCACCAAAACTAATTTGCTTTAAGATTTTAGTGGCCATTGCGATAACCAGATATGGACCTATCAGTAAATCTCTGGAATTTGTAGAGAGACAACAGCTCCAGTGACAGACACATGGAACCAACTGTTTGGAGAGCCTCATCAGTAAGATTTATGCACTGTAGCTTTAAGGCCTTCAACGATTGGCAACTTCTAGCAACAAGAATTATGCCTTCATTCCTGAAAAATTCGGAGTCCAGAGACAAGGATTCAAGGCACATGCAATGAGAAGCCACGGCATTGAGTGATCTATCAGTTATCCGATTACAAGCAGCTATTCCTAAAGACTTCAGAGACTTCCCACAGAGTTGGGCAAACTCGATCACGCCCGCATCAGTTAATCCTTCACAAAATCGTAAATTTAAATCTTCAAGTTGCTTACAGCACTGTCCTACAGCAGTAAGACCATTATCTCCAATATAAGAACCCTGTAAATGTGAAGAAACTGCCATAAATATTGCAGTATTATATGCATAAAAAAGTAAGAAGAGAAATCATCAAAGTTGTATGGAAATCACCAATAACCTTGTTTTTTGAAGCATGCTTCATATTTCTAATAAAAATGAACGCGGGCGCTCGCACACACACATAGTAGCATTCTACAAGAATTCTTTGACCTTCGAATTTAATCACAAAATGACCACTCACTCATATATGAACATAGAGAAATGAATTATTTTTATTTACAATTTGACAGAGTCCGATAACTTATTGATGGATGGACACCCAGCTCTCTTAATAACAAACAAAACTGATGACCGGGTAAGCTAAAGCAAGAAAAATATATAATTCCAAAATTTATAGGAAGAATAGTTACACTGTATTGCTTCTCCATAATCTAATGAATTGCCCGACACTAGTAGAATTGGATCATATGGTATATATTCAAGTAGCATAATATCCTATTTTCACCACTAAATCATGAAAAAGATGATATATACATTACTTTTTCTATCACTATCTCTATTTATTATTTAACACCTATCAGGCATCAATTGTTCACTGTTCCCCAATACCAAGCTATATTGGAGGGATTCGTGGTCAAGGAGATGAATTTGTGTCCCATCAAATTCATGTTCATACTGGATTTTATCGTATTTATCTAGGATACTTGTGGGACTTTTTTGACACATCATCTTAAGATCAATCTTATATTCTATATGTATTAAACATGTATTAATCACTAAGACATCGATAATCTATGTGTCATCACTAATAGATCATGTGTAATTTCATTTGGATTTGCTAAAACAATAATCTAATGATACTATGTGTATAAGTAGTAAATAATTATTTATCTCAACTAATCACATCCTAGGCCTTAGAAATTGGCAAATCAGCCAATCCAACTCATAGTATTATGTGTCTGTATCCAATGTTTTAAATGTCAGATATCGGTGTCGTGTCGGTCCAAAGATTTTGATATCAGATGTCAGACATCAGAGAAATTTCGGTGATATTTCCTAAATATTAGATTCTACAGTTTTGTACTATTAATACTATTGATACAAAATTTTGACAAAAATTCATTGAAGTCCAAGTCCTTGAAGATCTGAAACCCACGAAGATGAGGTTCGAGAACGAAATCAAAGGGTTTTCTTGTTGAAGAGCAAAGGTGAGTGGAGATTGAAGTCGTCTCTGAAAAATTAAGAGACGGCATGTCACTTCTGAATGGATTTGAAAGAAAATAGGGTTAATAAGGTATCAAGTCGAATAAGTTTTATATCCTAAAATTAAAAATTAAAAATTAAAAATCAACAATAATAACAACTGAGCCTTTATCCCAAGCATATGGGGTAAGCTACATGAACCAACATGAGAATCACACCGGATCGAGCATATAAATCCTCCGCCTTCTCTCACTCCTATCGAACAATATACTTTCATTAAGGCCTTTGGCATCAATATCATTTTGTATCCCCATCCACGTTTTCTTCGGTCTCATTTTCTCTTTTTTGACTTGGCCTAAACAAAAAATATCCATTCATCGAACCGGTCCGTAGGTTTGCGTCGCACATTATCAAACCATTTTGGCGGTTTTCTCACATCTTTTCCTTCACATGTGCTACACCAACATTTGCACGAATATCCTTATTTCACACCTTATTTTTTCTGGAGTTACCACACATCCAACGAAGCATACGCATCACCGCTACCGCTACATTCAACTTTTGTGTATGATATTTTTTAGAAGCCTAACATTCTGTACCATATAATAAGGAACGTTTGATAGCACTTCGATAAAACTTTCCCTTCAACCTTAACAATTATTACGATTACACAAATTCCCCATCGCGCTCCTCCATTTCAACCAACAAGCATGAATCCTCCATTTCAACCAACAAGCATGAATTCTCTGGTCGACATCACTATCGATTTCCACGTCCTTTTATATGATGGAACTTGATTGAACCAAATATTGATCACATCGGCCGATATATCGTATCGGGACCCCTCACGATATGATAAAACCGATAAATTTTTATCGATAAATCGGCCGATATGATGATATCGGCCGATATATCGGCCGTATATGATATAGGAAACACCTAACCAATACGATTCCAATATCCGCCGATATCTGATATTTAAAACCTTGTGGAACTTAGATATCTAAAATGATCGCCCGGTGGTATCTCATGCCCATCCAGTGTTATACCACTGTAATCATGACTCTTTGTTTACTAAATTTGCATTGCATATTTGCTGTCTTGGACCTGTTCAATCTAAACTCCCGAGATTCCAACGTTTGCCTCCATAATTCCGATTAGGCATTAACAAGATTTTTTAGCAAGTATAGCAACAATACTACAGAAATACATAAATTTCACCAATATACCGAAATGTCAGCTGATATACCAATATTTTGGCCGATATATTCTAAATTTCGGAAAAATAAATAATTTGGCAATTTCATGTCGACTTCTCTCCAAAACCGAAATTTCAGTGAAATATATTGAATGTCGTCCAATATTTAAAACACTGTCTATATCTGATTCCAGCTACTTAGCTAACAACAACTGAGCCTTTTATCCCAAGCATATGGGGTAAGCTATATGAACCAATATGAGAATCACGCCGGGTCAAGCACATGAATCCTCCATCTCCACTCGCTCATATCGAACAATATACTTTCATTAAGACCTTTGGCATCCATATGTTTTCGTATCGCCTCCATCCACGTTTTCTTCGGTCTCCCATTCGTTAACAATCACTTTATAATTGTGTCAACATCCTGGATTTCATTTTACAACCCTTTATACATGGATAAGCAATTTCATAATTTTATTGATTTTCATCTACTGTTTTAGGGTGAAGATCATCGTACATAGTTTGGATCGGCGATTGGAATTTTAAACTATCAAAGAAGGCTCCCTCCTATGGCAGAAAACCACTTGTGCATGCATTCATACACACAAATACAAATGATAAATATTCAATTGAGCCAGTTGAATATGGAAACATATTGAACAGAAGAAAATTAAACCATCATAATCTTCATGTAACTGGAATCAACTTGAACCAAACAATCGGGAAAAAACTTACTAGTTAAAGTCTTAAAATCATTGCCCATAGCATTCTCTTCTTAAATACAAAGGCTAAAGTTTTATTCATAAAGATGAAAATCATTTTATTTTCAGATTAATTATCTATTCAAATTTTAAGCAATGACTTTAGGCATACAAATATAATACAAACAATGAGCATCGCTAGCACAATGGTTTCTTGTTATCGAGCAAGAGGTCTAGGGCTTAAATTATGATTACATCAAGCTTGACCATTGTTCCAACAAAAAAATAATAATGACGCTGACAGAAAGCCATCGCTATCAAAACATGAGCAAAACATATGCACCTGCATGTCCAAAGATTTCAGGGATCTGCAGTTCTCAGCAATGCTTTTCAATCCTAAGGATGTCAAGTTTGAACACCAGATCAAACTTAATTTTTCAAGTCCCTTGCACCCGTCAGCAATAGAAGCCAAACTAGTATCATTCAGAGAGAAGTGCTCTGATTCACCATTGGTCTCACTGTTTTCAGTCACACGATGACGTCCAGAAGAAGATTGGGCTCGTCTCTTTCTCTGCATGATGTCAACAACTTTAATTAATGAGCTGCTAGAAAGCAGAATATTAGCAAATATGACAATGTACTCATACTTGAAACAGAAAATTGGTAAAATATGCAACACAACAGAACAAAGATGTTCACTGATCGTCACCACAACCCAAGTTATTATACAGTACACTTAAAGGACCAGTAATTTGATATCTAAAGTGCATTGGTTTTAGAACCATGGAGTAAACATGCTATTTGATATTCTTGAAGGACTAGCAATATGAAGGGGGGGGAGCAAAAAAGGACTGACCAGTCAAAAGAAATAGAGGGGGTATAAATTATACCCCAAATAACAAAGAAATAGTGCACATGTATAAGAATATAAGGATAGCACCCTAATTAAGCAAGCCAATGCAGGGCATGAATCAAATATCGGTCATATCAACCAATATATCGTTTTGGGACCACTTGTGATACGATAAAACCGATATAATATCACCCGATATATCGGTCGATATGGCGACATCGCCCGATATATCGGCCGTATAGGCGATATGTAGCATCAGTCTAATACAATACTGATATCCAACATTTAAAACCTTGAGTATGAGGCTTTCGGACACATAGGCAGCCGGCTTTTAAAACACTGGATGCTTGACACTAACCTAAACTCCTCGACTCCAAGTACCTCAATTGACAGACCTGGAGTGTCTGTGTAAATTTTTGTTCTATAATGACTGTTGACTGGACTCCAAGTACTCCAAGTACCTCAACAGTCTGATACACTGTTTGGACTTGCCACGCCGGTCCACTCCAGTTTCCATAGAATGTAACTTCGCGTGGGTCTGATCACCAAGGGGGGAAAGGGTGTAAATTTGTACCCAAGTTTAATAATTTTATCGAGTTTCTATGATCTCTTTTCTCGAATTTCTATGTGGGCGCTGGTGTGTTCAATTTTGTTCTATCATCAAATCAGCTATTCCCAAACAGGGCCTAACAGTCAAACAAAGTCCACATCTGTAATCAAGAGATGGCGATTTCTATGAGAGAGAAATTCGTATCTATTCGCATAGGCAACAGAGGAGAGGGAGAAAGAGAGAGAGAGAGAGAGAGAGAGAGAAGGGAAGGGAAGGGAATTAGTCACCGGGGTGAGGGTGAGGGTGAGGAGGCGAAAGGGCGGGGTGTTGTTGATGGGGATGCGCTCGTCAATGAAGAGGAGGCGGACGCCTGTGAATCGACCGAAGAGGCGCTGCAGAGAGATCTGCCTCCGCCTCCGCCGCTGCTGATCTTCATGGTGCGGCGTGAGGAGCGCTCGATCCGGGACCATTTCTTGCAGACGAGGGCGGCGGCGTCGCAGTCTGCCTTGGATCCGTCGAGCCTCTGCAGGATCTCGAACAGCAGCACCTCTGGGAGCATCGTGTTTATCAGATCCGACCCTTTCATTGATTTTTCATTTCTTATTTCATTTTCTTTTTTGGGGGGAAGAAATGAGAGGGTGAAGGTGGTCTTGCTTTTAAAGGATTGCCTACCTGTCCGTTTCTCAAGCACGTGGATTTTTATGTATGGTTGAAAATTTTGTGTGTTTTCCTAATTTGATGAATAGACTTTTTTTTTTATAAACATGCATTGCACAAATGTGTATGTTGAACATGACCAAACTAGTATTTTTGCACAATGAACAAGAGAGAAGCATGGGTAAGTGCGCTAGTGCTTCCGAGATCACCTGTAAAACAAAAAAGCCTTGGAGGCTTGCTCCGACTTCTTCCCTCCGATCTCTTGTCGGTATTTAAAGAAGATTGGGTTTTTCTGGATGAGAATGGGCATGCCTGGGGTTCTATCTCCTCTTTATTCATACTATCGATTGGGGATTACCCATCTTACACTTAAACGGTTAAGGCCGACAGAAGGAACTCAGCTTAAAGGTTCAGAGTCGGATACCCAACTGGGACATTCTATGGGATGGCTGTGGAGAAAATAGAGAAACGGGTTCATCAGTAAATCGGATGTGCGGTCGTAGAGAGAGCAATTCCATATCTCTTCTTCTGTAAAATAAGTTCCCCTGAAGGAGGATCCTATCCTTCTCGCTCCTTCTAGATATGTAGGGATATACGAACAGACTCTTGCAATCAGGTTGTCTCTACCCTTTCCTCCTATTATAAATCATATCCTTCGTGACCTCAATCTTGCTTCTTTTCAAATTGTTCCTAATGGGTGGAGATTCATTTTGGGTTTTTGTGTCCTGCTGGTAAGGGTTCAGCGGCCTATTCTTTTGCCATCTTCCGTTATTTTTTCAATAATGTTGTAACAATATAGGGTTGAAGCTGTGAGTATCCCGTTCTCCGCTCTGGGAAGAAGATTATCATTGAGCTCTTAAATCTTATGAAGGACTAGAAAGATCGCTTTTGTTTTTTCAAGCATCCTTCTTCATGACCCTTAGCAAGTGGGATAAGCCCCGGTTGGAAGCATGTGAAGGGGGTTCGTGAAGATCCTCTGAAGATTCCGAAAAACTTGCCTCGATCCCTCCTTTATTATTCTAGTTTAGTTCTATCACTATCCATTTTCAACTTCTAAAAACCATTAAAGGGCTTCTTCCACAATCTCGGCTCCTGATAAAGAAGCGTCCGATCCTTATTCCTATAGAGGAGGTTACTCCAGGGAAGGAGATCCCCAAGGTGGTGATGCTCGAGATTTCAGCAACCCCCAGGGCTGAAAAGGAGTGGAGGAAGAGAGAGAAGAGGGAAAGAAAGGCCGAGGCAGAAAAGAATGTTGTAGGGAAAAGAGTGAGTCATTCTCTAAGAAACCATTCCTCTAGCTTAAGAAATTAGTCTCAGGCTTCAGCTTCGGAAGGACTTCAGAGAAGGGAAGAAGTTGTTGGATATATATGCCCTAGAGGCTTTCATTGTATAGGATGCCGGGGATATGTATGTACATGACAGTCTTACTTAATATGATAGTACTGTTAGTGTTTATGCCCTAGAAGGCCATTACTGTATCATACTAGTTTGTATATTACTTAATGGAAGCTTGGGATATTCACATGTATATAACAGTCTTGCTAAACATGGTAGTATGCTACTTGGTTTTTCTATCTTAATATGTGAGTGTACGTATTGATAGAGCTCTTAGGATCTTGCTTGTCTACCAGCGTTGTGATGGCAGTCACACTAGTGGGGGCTGGGTAGTCTACAAGCACATCCTTATTTAGGTCCCTGGTCGTTGGATTATCGAGACAGAGCATCGGTATCCGGAGTAGACTAGTGTGTACGCTTCTCATCCCAGTTGGGGAGATGGTCTGTCCCACAGCCGTCAGTACGTCGTACTGGAGATAGTATGCAGGTGCTCGTTAGGTTACGGGTACACCGGATAGGACTCACAGGGAACTGTTGGTTGGTTTGATACCAGTCGTCAGTAAGCAGTTCCCAGGTGACATGAGTACAGCGTAGTCCGCAGACTTGACACTGCTGCTTCGCCTCGAGTGTGTCCCACTGTTCTTAGATTGCTACCCTACCACGGCTCAAAAGAGTCGTGCAAACAGGTAGCAGTTGGGTGCAGTCCCGAGCACTTGGAGGCAGTGGCGGTTAGACAGGATTCGTCCCTCCCGGTATTGGGAGTAGATATCGTGCTGTGTCAGAGAGCCATTACGCAAAGTCCCTGGCCAGGGCAAGCGAGATTTGCTGGTAGGTTCCAGTAGTTTCTCAGGGTGTAATGGGCTTCACTCCGACACGACTTATACCGCTATTAGGGGACTGACGCTTGCCGCCCCCCTAGGCCCGATATGCGATAGTCTTGGATGAACGGACCGGACTGTATGGAGATTGTCACATCAGACTCAGTAGGAGTTCGGATGGGTTTCCTCATCGGCCTTCTTATCGACAACTACCTGGGGACCGTTACGTACAGCTAGTGCCGCTTACGGTCTGTGGTTAAACCCACTGCCAGCGTAGTAGTCGAGTCTCTAGAGTCCAACACAGAGAGTTTCCTACTCCAGGCGAAACGATATAGAGGTTGCATGGTTTTGCGACAAAGGGTGCGGACGCATACGTGCGTTTACGCACGTATGACTTTCGGACAGTTTTTACCAGTCGGCTTTGGTTTAAGCCAGTTACTGGTATCCGGTTATTGGATTTTTACAGTCTAAAGTTTTTCCGTATTTTTACGGATTGGAGGGGCATTCTCGTAATTGTACGAGAAGCTTCTAGAAGATGTGACTAAGGAGGTTAAGGTGACATAAGCTTTGGATAAGATTAGTGATGTCATGAGGGTGATTCATCATGATCATTAATGCACCATAAATGCTTAATGACTCATGTTAGTGAATCACCTCTTTTCATTTATGAAGCATGCTTATTCATTTCTTTTATTCATTATTCTAAAATAAGAATGCTTCATAATATATTATGATACACTCTCTCTCATCTCATTATCTCATCTCACATTCTCTCTCCTCAAGCTCTCATCTTCAAGAGACTAATCCTTAATCCTCATGTGTTGAGATCAAAGGTTTAGTTAGACTTAAACATCCATTACCTTCACTCTATATCATCCTTTCTTCTTTGATTAGCAATCAAAGTAGATTAGTTACCTCAAGATAGAGGTTTAGCTTGGTGTTTTGCTCTCGGGTGGATCGTCTACTACCTAGAGAAGGTCGAGGAGAACCAAGGAGGACACAAAGACGAAGGACAGGTTTCATTAGGTATAATCCCTAAACACAATAGATAAGAAACTCTTTGTGTTCGGTTATTTATAGTTTAGCTTCGATTCAAGCGGTTAGTCGATGTTCGTTCTTTAAACTTGATCGTTTTTGAAAATTCCGCCTCCCCATAAGTACTGGGGTGTACTACATCGACTTACAGTGGTATCAGAGCCTCGCTAAACACTAAATAACTTGATTGCAAATTTGTACGAATTTCGAACGGAAAAACGAAGCCGGAAAACCCTAAATCTGTTCAGTTTCTGTCGAACTTAAAATGAAGTCCTAAAATTTTTCAGGTTAGTGCAGAGAGCTTGTAAACAGTCCAGAAGAACACACAAAAAATTCGAGCCCATGACTCGGCTAAAGCGCCGCGGAAGGGCGGCGGATCCCACCGATCCGCCGCGGTTCCGCGGCCGAGTTGTCGAGTCATGGACTCGTATTTGGTGTGTGGGTCCTCTGAAGAATTTGGGGTTTTCTGGAATATTTAATATTTGCTCAGGTTACTGTTTAACAGAGCAGATTTTAGAGCAATATTGATGTTGTTTAATCGATCGAAATTGTACAGTATTTGCATGTTGGATTATATCTGTGATTGTTTAATGTGTTCGTAAACCTCCCCTAACTGCTAGTATGTCGGTTGGCAGGGGGTTGCACATTTCTGTAATGGTTATATCTGTTTGTGCATATAAACTGTATTGGACTGTTGTGGTGTATAGCCGGGGTTTAGCAATGGGTTATTGTTTAATTCATTTGTTGTAAATGTAATTTGTTGTAATATTATTTTTTGCGGGGCACTTCCAGGTTGCGGTTGTAGCCACCGTTGTATTATTTCATTTTACTGTTTTTGCTCCTAGGACTGACCCAAGGTGGGGTACACAAACTGCCGGGCGGGTAGTTTGCCGTACCCGTAAGGGTCGAGGGTGGGGTATCGGCTATTCATCACAACTGTGTAATCTGTCTTTTCTTGAAGGCTCAAAAGAAATACAGATTGCTTGCAAATCCAATATTGTTTATCTGTGTTCTGGAATGAATATCATTGCGTCAGACGAATGTAAAATATCTATATATATTGTAGCTATTTAGACGTCATTTATGTTTTACACCCGCGCTAGCCCAGCCCCCGCTCTGTCATTAGTTAAGTAACCTAACGGGTGATGACGGGACCCAGTGGCGAATGCGGATGGCATAAGAGGACGTTGTATTTTCGTTGTTTTCTGCAATGATAGGTTAATGATGGGACGCATTATCTATAATGCAAAGAAAAACAAACCAAAGTTTAAATCGTTGGAACAATTTAAAAGAAACCACTCGGTTATTTTTAAAACAGATATTTTTAAATGCGGAGATTTAACCACTCCTTTTAAAAGCTATCAGGTTCCTTCGGTTATATCAAGTTCACTACGTTCACGGTTTCGCCAAAACCAGTCGTAGCCCTCCGTCATTTCTTATGGATAGTCAGTAGTATTCAAGCTATGTTTGTTGGCTTTCGTCAAGACATAGTGTTTGGTAGCTGCTGGGGTATTCATTTGTTACATAGATAGATGTGTTGGTTTGGGACAGTCGCATTACCTTGTTGGCTTTCGTCAAGGGTATATACGGGTGGGTTCAAATTAACAAGATAATGATGGGCAGAACTTGACATGTGACTTATGATTTGTTGGCTTTCGTCAAGGTCATAAGAGCATGGGGCAAAAAAAAAAAACTTATATCGGGAATTTCTAAAGAAACTGAAATTTGCAAAGAGATGCATACCATTTGGAGTTTGATGAATGATTGGTAGGATTCCTTCAACATTATCATACGATGATATTTGGATCCCGATCCTACTGTGAGTATATGCTACTTATCAGGATATTCGTCACTTAACGATCAATGCTATAAACCTAGTAGGTGTCCAGAAAGGTGTCAGCGGGGTTACGCCCCCAGAGAAAAGAGATTATTTAATTAAGGAACTTCGCGAAAGCGTTGGAAAACCTCCCTCGAAGTATCGACACTGGCCTGGCTGAACGGTTAAGCAAGTATTGTACGGTGAGAATAGTCCTGGCTAATTCTTCTTTTATGGTTTGAGGAAGGATTCGAGAAACAGTGGGAGCCATCCAGTTTAGATAAACTAAAAACCACTCTAAACTTGCAAGAGCATCATGCTAAAGTGTTTTCTTCTCTCTCTCCTAATTGCAGCGACCCTGAAAATGACTGGACTTAAGTTACTTTTAGAAAAGAATATACTGACGGGGCCAAACTATAAAGATTGGCTGCGGAATGTCAAAATGGCCTTGACCTATGACAAACTGGGGTACGTCCTCACCGCTACAGCACCTGCTGTCCTTGGTCCCAAATCCAGCAATACGGATAAGGAAATCCGCAAAACCTGGGATTTAGATTGCGCGAGAGCCAAGTGCATCGTGCTTGCCTCTATGAACAATGAACATCAGAGGAGGCACGAGGATATGTCGCTGGATGGCATATTTCTCCATACAAAGGAACTTTATGGAGAGCAATCTCGTATAGCAAGATACGAGACCTCTAAGAACTTGTTTCGAGCGAGGTTGGCTGTCGGGTCATCGGTAGGTGAACATGTCCTACAGATGATCGGCTATATTGAAGAGCTCGCGGACCTTGGGACGACTTTGGATAATGAGCTGTATACAGACCTTATTCTCCAGTCCCTTCCTCCCACCTACGCCCAGTTTATCCTCAACTTCAATCTTCAAGGAAAAGAAGTTGAACTTGCGGAACTCCTGAACATGTTAAGGAGTGCAGAGGGCACCTTGAAGAAAGCAAGGGAAACACCCGCTATGTTTGTTGGCGGTGCATCTTCTTCCGGGTCCAAGGCTAGGGCCAAAGGAAGGAAGAAGAAGGCCGCACCCAAACCTAGAGGAGGTGTTAGTAAGGTGGGAAAGAAAAGAAAGAAAAAGTTTGCAGCACCGGTAGTTGGCCTGGATGAGTGCTTCCATTGTCACAGGAAAGGGCACTGGAAGAAGGATTGCAAGGCGTGGAACGCCAAGAACCAGGAACCGAAGCAAGCTGTGGCTTCGACTTCAGGTGTGTTTGTAATTGAGAATTGTCTGTCGATCAACTCTACTTCCTGGGTATTGGATACCGGATCAGGATCTCATATTTGCAATTCATTGCAGGCACTGAGAAACCGTAGAGTGCTGAAGGAAGGTGATATGATCCTCAGGGTTGCTAACGGAGCTAGCGTGGGAGCTGCGTCCGTCGGGGATTATCACCTAGGATTGACGAGTGGACATATTTTGGTTTTGCATAACTGTTATTTTGTACCAAGCTTAACGTGTAATATCATATCAGTTTCCTTGTTATCAAATAAAGGTTATGATTTCACGTTTATAAGAGATGTTGTCAACATCCACCTTAATCATGGTTTGATTGGGTCCGGTACTCTAAATAACGGCATATATGTTTTAAACCAACTCCAAATTTTCAATGTCCAGAACACACTAAAAAGAAAGTCTCCAGATTTAAATAAAGCTTTCTTATGGCATTGTAGACTGGGTCACATCAATGAGAGAAGGTTGACTAAGTTGCATAGAGAAGGATATTTGGACACGTTCGAATATCAATCTTATGACACTTGTCAATCCTGTCTCAAAGGAAAGATGACAAAGACTCCATTTACTGGACAAGGAGTAAGAGCGAGCGAGCTCTTAGGACTCATACACAGTGATGTATGCGGTCCAATGTCTACACATGCGAGAGGTGGTTTTTCCTATTTCATTACTTTCACGGATGATTACTCAAGATACGGATTCATTTATCTGATGAAACATAAATCCGAGGCTTTTGAGAAATTCCAGGAGTATAAGAATGAAGTAGAAAACCAAACCGGCAAAAGTATTAAGACACTAAGATCTGATCGAGGTGGAGAATACTTAAGTGCCGAGTTCCTAGGTTACCTAAAAGAGAAAGGAATTCTCTCTCAGCTTACTCCTCCATACACTCCACAGCATAACGGTGTATCGGAGAGACGGAATCGAACCCTATTGGATATGGTACGATCCATGATGAGTAATGCTGAGTTACCGCGATCTTTCTGGGGTTATGCGCTAGAATCGGCGGCATATCTTTTGAACAAAGTTCCAACCAAAACTGTGCCTACCACACCATATCAGATATGGAGTGGGAAGAAACCCTGTCTTCAGTACCTGAAGACATGGGGATGTCCAGCTTTTGTTAAAAAGCAGCATGTGGACAAGCTCGAGGCACGCTCAGTAGAGTGTAAGTTTGTGGGATATCCAAAGAACTCTATGGGATATTATTTCTATTACGCAGAGGAACAAAAGGTTTTTGTTTCTCGTCATGCCCGCTTCTTAGAAACTGAATTTTTGGAAAATCAGAAGAGTGGGAGCGAAATAGAACTGGAAGAAATTCCAGAACCACAAACTGCTACTGAAAGTTTGGTAGAACCAGGAGTTCAAGAAGAACAGGACATTCCCGCACCCCTCCGCAGGAGTAGTAGGCCGTCTCATCCGCCTGAGAGATACTACGGTTTTCTCATAGATGGGGATAGAGAGGATTGCATCATAGATGATGATGAACCTACTGACTTCAGGCAGGCCATCCAGAGCGGCGACTCGGTACGATGGCTAGATGCAATGCGGACCGAGATGGAGTCCATGTACACCAACAAAGTATGGACTTTGGACTTTGCTCCAGATGGGGTAAAACCCATAGGATGCAAATGGATCTTCAAGAAAAAGATTGGTGTAGATGGACAGGTGGAAACCTATAAGGCTAGACTTGTTGCAAAGGGTTTTCGTCAAAGACCTGGTTTGGACTATGACGAAACTTTTTCTCCAGTGGCTATGCTCAAATCCATTCGGGTCCTTCTTACTATTGCTGCCTTCCATGATTATGAAATCTGGCAGATGGACGTAAAGACGGCTTTTCTGAATGGAAATTTAGAAGAGAGCGTCTATATGGATCAGCCAGAGGGTTTCAATCAGAGTGGGAGCAGCGGGAAAGTATGCAAGCTGCTTAAGTCTATTTATGGACTAAAGCAGGCATCGCGGAGTTGGAACATCTGTTTTGATGAGACAGTCAAAGAATATGACTTTATCAAAAATCCAGATGAACCGTGCATCTATAGTAAAGTTGTGGCCAGAAGTGTCGTATTCCTCGTCTTGTACGTGGATGACATTCTATTGATAGGAAATGACGTTCCTATGCTACAATCTGTCAAAGGATTCTTGTTACACAGATTCTCCATGAAAGACCTGGGTGATGCCTCTTACATTCTGGGGATCCGGATCTATCGTGATAGATCCAAGAGGATGTTGGGACTTTCGCAGTCCAGGTATATCGACACCGTACTGAAAAGATTCAGTATGGAAGATTCTAAGCGCGGTAATCTACCGGCTTGTCACGGAATCACCCTCTCCAAAGAGATGTCTCCCAAGACTGATTTGGAAAGGGAACGCATGTCTATTATACCCTACGCTTCTGCGGTAGGCTCTATAATGTATGCGATATTGTGTACCAGACCAGATGTAGCTTACGCACTGAGCGTGGTAAGCCGGTATCAGTCAGACCCAGGGGAGAAACACTGGATAGCAGTAAAGAACATTCTCAAGTACCTGAGGAGGACTAAGGAGATGTTCTTGGTTTACGGCGGAAAAGACCTCAGGTTGGAGGCCTTTGCTGATTCCGGCTTCCAGAGTGATAAGGACGATTCCAAGTCCATGTCGGGTTATGTCTTTACCCTCAATGGAGGGGCGGTGTGCTGGAAGAGCTCCAAGCAGGACACCGTTGCTGACTCGACGATGGAAGCGGAGTATATTGCTGCTTGCGATGCCGCAAAAGAAGCAGTCTGGATGAAGAAGTTCCTAACAGAACTTCAGGTGGTTCCTACCATAGTTGATCCAATACCTTTGTATTGCAACAACAACGGAGCTATAGCTTTAGCGAAGGAACCAAGGTCCCATCAGAAGTCCAGACACATCTTGAGGCGGTATCACCTGATCAGGGAGATCATTGATCGTCAGGAGATCGAGGTTCGGAGAGTTGCTTCTGAAGAGAACATTGCTGATCCATTCACGAAGGCCCTTCCTCAGATTCAGTTCGAGAGGCTACTCGAGATCATTGGTCTACGATATGCCAGTACATGGCCCTAGTGCAAGTGGGAGATTGTTAGTGTTTATGCCCTAGAAGGCCATTACTGTATCATACTAGTTTGTATATTACTTAATGGAAGCTTGGGATATTCACATGTATATAACAGTCTTGCTAAACATGGTAGTATGCTACTTGGTTTTTCTATCTTAATATGTGAGTGTACGTATTGATAGAGCTCTTAGGATCTTGCTTGTCTACCAGCGTTGTGATGGCAGTCACACTAGTGGGGGCTGGGTAGTCTACAAGCACATCCTTATTCAGGTCCCTGGTCGTTGGATTATCGAGACAGAGCATCGATATCCGGAGTAGACTAGTGTGTACGCTTCTCATCCCAGTTGGGGAGATGGTCTGTCCCACAGCCGTCAGTACGTCGTACTGGAGATAGTATGCAGGTGCTCGTTAGGTTACGGGTACACCGGATAGGACTCACAGGGAACTGTTGGTTGGTTTGATACCAGTCGTCAGTAAGCAGTTCCCAGGTGACATGAGTACAGCGTAGTCCGCAGACTTGACACTGCTGCTTCGCCTCGAGTGTGTCCCACTGTTCTTAGATTGCTACCCTACCACGGCTCAAAGGAGTCGTGCAAACAGGTAGCAGTTGGGTGCAGTCCCGAGCACTTGGAGGCAGTGGCGGTTAGACAGGATTCGTCCCTCCCGGTATTGGGAGTAGATATCGTGCTGTGTCAGAGAGCCATTACGCAAAGTCCCTGGCCAGGGCAAGCGAGATTTGCTGGTAGGTTCCAGTAGTTTCTCAGGGTGTAATGGGCTTCACTCCGACACGACTTATACCGCTATTAGGGGACTGACGCTTGCCGCCCCCCTAGGCCCGATATGCGATAGTCTTGGACGAACGGACCGGACTGTATAGAGATTGTCACATCAGACTCAGTAGGAGTTCGGATGGGTTTCCTCATCGGCCTTCTTATCGACAACTACCTGGGGACCGTTACGTACAGCTAGTGCCGCTTGCGGTCTGTGGTTAAACCCACTGCCAGCGTAGTAGTCGAGTCTCTAGAGTCCCACACAGAGAGTTTCCTACTCCAGGCGAAACGATATAGAGGTTGCATGGTTTTGCGACAAAGGGTTCGGACGCATACGTGCGTTTACGCACGTATGACTTTCGGACAGTTTTTACCAGTCGGCTTTGGTTTAAGCCAGTTACTGGTATCCGGTTATTGGATTTTTACAGTCTAAAGTTTTTCCGTATTTTTACGGATTGGAGGGGCATTCTCGTAATTGTACGAGAAGCTTCTAGAAGATGTGACTAAGGAGGTTAAGGTGACATAAGCTTTGGATAAGATTAGTGATGTCATGAGGGTGATTCATCATGATCATTAATGCACCATAAATGCTTAATGACTCATGTTAGTGAATCACCTCTTTTCATTTATGAAGCATGCTTATTCATTTCTTTTATTCATTATTCTAAAATAAGAATGCTTCATAATATATTATGATACACTCTCTCTCATCTCATTATCTCATCTCACATTCTCTCTCCTCAAGCTCTCATCTTCAAGAGACTAATCCTTAATCCTCATGTGTTGAGATCAAAGGTTTAGTTAGACTTAAACATCCATTACCTTCACTCTATATCATCCTTTCTTCTTTGATTAGCAATCAAAGTAGATTAGTTACCTCAAGATAGAGGTTTAGCTTGGTGTTTTGCTCTCGGGTGGATCGTCTACTACCTAGAGAAGGTCGAGGAGAACCAAGGAGGACACAAAGACGAAGGACAGGTTTCATTAGGTATAATCCCTAAACACAATAGATAAGAAACTCTTTGTGTTCGGTTATTTATAGTTTAGCTTCGATTCAAGCGGTTAGTCGATGTTCTTTCTTTAAACTTGATCGTTTTTGAAAATTCCGCCTCCCCATAAGTACTGGGGTGTACTACATCGACTTACAAGTACGCTATTTGGTTTGTCTTTATCTTAATATATGATATATTTTGCGTAGTATTCATATATATATATACATGTTGATAAAGCCCATAGGGTGTTTGCCTGACTACCGGCGTTGTGATGACAGTCATACTAGTGGGAGCTGGATAGTCAATAGGCACATCCTTAGAGGTCCCTGGTCGCAGGAGTATCGAAACTGGGCATCGATACTCCGGAGTAGACTGGTGTATAGATATCTAGACCCTGAGGAGGGGCGATGGATTGGTCCCGCAGCCATTAATGGAGTGCACCTAAGATTGTATACAGATGCTCACTGGGTGTGAGTACACCGGACAGGACTCGCCGAGAACTGACTGGATGGTATTTATACCTAACGTCAGATAGCAGTTCTCAGGTGACATGTATGCAGATAGTCCATTGACTTAAGGTCGTCATTTGTCTCGTGTGAGTTCCCACTGTGCTTTGATTACTACCCTACCACGGTTTAAAGGAGTCGTGCAAACAGGTTTTAGTTGGGCACAGTCCCGAGCCACGTGGAGGTAGTGAGTAACTGTTAGGGATTTGTCTCTCCCGGTATAGGGAGTTGATATCGCACAGTGATCGGTTGGTCATTACCATAAGTCCCTGGCCAGGGCTGATTGAGAATTACTGATAGATTGATCAGTAGATTCTCGGATGGTGATAGAGCCATACCGACACGACTTGTACGGTTATTAGGGGTCTGACGTTTACCACCTCCCTAGACCATACATGCGATACTCTTAGACGAACAGACCGGACTGCACGGATATTGTCACAGACAGGCTCAGTAGGAGTTCGGATGGGTTTCCTCATCGGCCTTCTTATCGACATCTACCTGGGGACCGTTACGTACAGCTAGTGCCGCTTGCGGTCTGTGGTTAAACCCACTGCCAGCGTAGTAGTCGAGTCTTTAGAGTCCCACACAGAGTTTTCCCAACTCCAGGCGAAACCATATAAAGGTCGTACGGTTTTACGACAAGGGTTTGGACGAATACGTGTTTAAACGCACGTACGACATTCGGACAGTTTTTTCTCGACGGCTTTGGTTTAAGCCAGATTCTAGTATCAGGTTATTGGATTTATACAGTCTAAAGTTTTTCCGTATTTTCACGGATGGGAGGGGCGTTCTCGTAATTTCCGGAAAGCTTCTAGAAGCATGGTGACTTGAGGGGTTAAGGTGGCATTGTCATTAATGTAATTGTGACTCATTATGTGTGATTCACTATGTCATTAATGCATCATTAAATGCTTAATGACTCACATAGTGAATCACTCATATACATTTATGAAGCATGATGAATAATCTCTTATTATTCTTTTTATTGATTTATTCATTATGCTTGATATATTAAGTGAGAAGCAATTTCATTTCATTATTCTAGTTCACCTTCTCTCTCCTCAAGCTCTCTCTTTCTTCAAGCTCTAATCCTACCACTCATGAGTTGAGAACAAGGATTAGATAAGACTAAACATCCCATAACCTAACTCTATATGACCTAAGTTCCTTTGATTAGCAACTAGAGAAACTTAGTTACCTCAAGTTTTGAGGTGAAGCTTGGATTAGGGTTCTCGGGTGGATCATCTATCACTTGGAGGAGGCCGAGGAGGACGAAGAGATCGTAAAGATGAAGGACATGTATCACTAGGTATAATCTCTTTACATAGTAGTTTAGAACTTCTATGGTAGTTGTTAATTATCGTTTAGCAAAGATCTTCGGTTAGTCGATGTATGCTTCAAGAACAAGATCGTTTTTCATATTTCCGCCTCCCCGCAACTCGTGGGGTGTTGCACATCGACTTACAGTGGTATCAGAGCCTCACTAAACAATAATTAACTCACTTGCAAAGTCGTATGAATTTCGAAAACAAAACGAACCGGAAAATAACCCGATATCGCATAGTTTCTGTCGATTTTAAAATGAGGTCCAAAATTTTTTCAGGTTCCTCCAGAATACTCTAAAAGAAATTATAAGAACACACAGAAAAAATGGGCTCCTGAATCGGCCACTGAGCCGCGGAACCGCGGCCGATACCACCGATCTGTTAGTTATATGTATGCCCTAGAGGCCATTACTATACATTGGATGTATATTGTAGTGGATGCTGGGACATATATAGGTAGGACTTTCTTGCTCGACGTGATAGTACGTTATCTGGTTGCTCTTTATCTTAACGTGTATACTTTTTGTCTCTCTTTGTTACATGTTGATAAAGCCCTTAGGATGTGCACTTGACTTCCAGGACTGTGATGCAGATCATACTAGTGGGGCCTGGATAGTCCATGAGTACATCCTTCAATGTTCCTAGTCGAGGGAATATCGAGACGGGGCATCGATATTCCAGAGTAGACTAGCGTATATCTTCTCGACCCATGCGATGGGCGATGGATGATCCCATATCCATTGGTGTTTGACATCAGAGATGGTATACGGGTGGTCAGTGGAGACTGGGTACACTGAACGTACTTGTCGAGAACTCCCAGATGGTATTATACCTCACGTCAGATGGCAGTTCTCTGGTGACACTGGTACAGCTTAGTCTGTTGACCTGAGATCGTCATAGAGTCTTGTGTGTCTCCCACTGTGCTTTGATTTCCACCCTACCACGGCTCTACTGAATCGTGCAAACAGGTGGTTTTTGGGTACAGTCCCGATTCACATGGAGGCAATGAGCGATAGGAGGGGATTCGTCTCTCCCGGTATTGGGGGTTGATGTTGCGCTATGCTCGACTGGCCATAACAGGAAATCTCTGGCCAGGGTTGCAGTGACCTACTGGTAAGTGTTATCAGTAGTTTCACACATGTCATGGACTTCACGTCGGCATGACTTATCGAGCTACTGGGGTCTGACGTTTACCACCCCTAGGCGAGATATGCGACATATCAGACGAACAGACCGGACTGTACGGTAAGTGTTACTGGTTGGATTCACAGGAGTGTGAGCAGGCTTGCTCGTCGATCTTCTGATCGCTCAATACCCGGGTGGCCGTTACGTTTAGCAGACCGCTTGCGGCTTGTGGGTGCTTGATATGATCATCATCTGCTGCCGGCGTATTGACGAGTCTTTAGAGTCCTACACAGAGGTTTCCTGGCTTAAGCGAAACGAAATAGGAGCGCATATGAGATATGTGCAGGACCGAGAATAATGCGTGTATGTGATATCGTATTTCATTCTCGCAATGAATGTATCGATTGGTTATATACGATATAACCTGGTTATCGAATCAAGGATTGATTCGATAAGCCGATACATAGGATACTGGTCGGTTATATGCGATATGACCGGATCGTTAAATCAAGTGTTGATTTAATGATTTAATGTATAATTATATATTTGATATATTACTTTGCATTAACTAGTATTGGTTCACTTTAAGTGGATTTTCTCACTTAATTTGTGCAAGTTGTATATGTGATATACTTTTGTGCACTTCATTGTATCATGTTTGATGATACATGCTTATTTGGTTAAGTGTAAAGAATTAAACCATGGTTAAGTTGTTGATTAAGGTTTTACTTACTCATTTATCTTATTTATTTATTCATTTTGAATAAATTGAAAGATAAATGAATGGTGGCTTGATTTGTTTTTAGTGGAAGCTTCATGAAGCTTTGACTAAATGACCTTTTTGTTCTCATCCTTAACCCTAACCATTTAAACTAACCCTAGTCTATTCTCTACACTTAACTAAGGTTAGAATATGATAAGAATCAATTCTTTTTCAATTATTCTTAAAAACACTTATCATATTCTTTCTTCATCTTCTTCTTCATGAGCAAGAAAGAAAAGCTTGCCTCATCAATGGCAAGTGATGAAATCATGTGAGAAATCCAATTCTAAAGTGAACCCACTTCCTATTTCTTCATCCTCTACCTCCTGCCAAGTAGTATAGGGTGTTTTCTTCACAAGTTTCATGACTTGGTGAAGTGGGAGCTTGATCTTGTGATGCCTCGACGTAGATCATCTTCGGCATCGAAGCCGACGACCAAGCCCGCCCATTTTTCCGATGAAGCCGACGCTAGAGTCCGGGATCCGATTTGGACAGCGGAGGGACATCATCGCGGAGCTTAGAAAGTGGTGGACCGGATCTACAAAGGTTGTAACCCCCTTTCCTTTTAAGTTAAAGTCGTTAACTTGCATCGCATAGCCTATAAATCTAGTTAACGATCCGTATTAGGGTTTGTAGGCACATGTAAAATTTGAATTAGCCATGTTTGATGCCTTGTGAGACTTTATTAGTGTGCCTAGGAACCCTACAGTGGTATCAGAGCCTAGCTAGAGCCTTAGGCGATGCGTTGACGGAGTTAGAAATCCGATCGAACCGAAACCCTAACCCTAATATTGCTCTCTGTATATTTTTGAAATTCGTGGATTTTTGTGAATTAAAAATATGCAGAAAAATCAGCAGGAGATTGTAAGGGTTACTGTAAAATTCGATGGCCTAATTCCTTAAAGGCGCCGCGGTTCCGCGGCACGAGCATGGCTCGTGCGGCGGTTCCGCGGCCATTTTGTCTTGTTGTGTATCGAATTTTATACAGTAATTCTTAGATTGCAGTGCTGGTTTTCCTGGGAATTTTTAATATTTATTCAAGAGTTGAATTTTCTGGGTTGTATTGGGGACTCGGTGTTTCGACCGGATTGTCTAATTTTGTCAGTGTGTGTTTTTCCGGGTAATTTTAGAATATGTTAAAAGGTTCGACCGGATATAAATACCCACTTTTTCCCCTGCCGGAAAATTTCCAAGTGTTGGATTTTTCCGTGGTTTAAGGACGTTATGAGTATTGCAAGTAACGCGATGGTCCCTCTAGAAGACAACAAACCTTAATTCGATTATGTGACCGTCTTGAACTGCCCTTTGAACCTTAGGGTTTGGGGCAGTACGGCGTGCCACATGTGAGGCGTTGGCTTGACCCTTCTACGGCTGGACAGGCATGAAGTGAATGTCTTTGAACTTATTTCATTCGGTTGATTGGGAAAACTTGGGTGTTCGATTGTTCGATCGGAAAGTTTAACATTTTCTATCTTATCCGGAATGTGATACAATAATTGGAATTCACAAGCAGTTATGAGATAACTGAATGAATATTATAAACATAGAAGCTTAGTCTCACTTGATCGGTTGCCACGGAATTTTGATGTGATCAAAAGTCCGTCGCAATCACGTAGCGTACGCGGATACTCGCTGGGTAAACTTAATAGACAGCCTCACCCATAGCCCCGACCAAGTGACTGTAGGAGAACCCCGTCGCCGAAAGCATCCGTTCGGGTGCTCGCGGCAGCGGTGTTCCGCCTTGGTGCACTTCGTCGACGGCATCGGGGGTGCGACTGCCTACTGAAGTTTGCGACGAGTATTCGATCAGGATGTCGGGAATCTTGTTGAATTGCCCGACTTGATATTGAAAAGAGTTTTCGATAATGAGACTAAAATGCGGGGTTTATAATTGTTAGGCATGTGATGTCTAAGTATTTCATTTGATTAGGCATGTGATGTCTAAAGAGGTTGCGGATTCCAACTGTTGTAGTTTTACACTTTCTTTTCTGTGACCGTAAGTGTAGTATGTAGTGGTATTGCCGATTGTCGTTGCTATACGTCGACGACAATCGGTGTATGCATACTTACTTACGTTGATGACATGTGATGTTATGTGTTGCTGGATATGTTATATTGGATCGTCGTGTTTGAATAGCCGGGGTTTTTTATGTGAGATGAGTGTTTTTTTCATTTTCATTCATGTAAAAACTTGTATGTAATATTCTTTTATTGGGGCACTTCCAGGTTGCGGGAGATGTCACCTTTTGTATATTATTTATTTTCCGCATTAGGATAGACCCAAGGAGGGGAGCACAAGTAGCCGGGTTCTAGGGTCCAGTGGGAGACCATCTCGAGGAGTCGAGTCCGGGTCTCCTAACCCTAGAATTGGTAGGGTTGCTTGCCGTTCTCGTAGGGGTCTAAGGGTGTGGGATTGGCTATTCATCACGACCGTGGAATCCGTGTTTTATACTGGCTCGTATTGAAAACACGGACGTCCTAGTATATCCAATATTTCATATGTTTCTTCTGCTGTGATTTATCTGTGATGTGATCATGTGATGTTCTGCGACAGATATTATATATAGTATATATGATATATTATATAGACGTTGCTTATGTTTTACACCCGTGCTAGTCCTGCCTCGCTCTGGCGTTAGTTACCTAACCTAACGGTGCAGACGGGACATCGAGGCGAATGCGGATGGCATAAGCGTACGTTATATTTATCTGTGATGTTTAGGTGGATTTAAATGATGGGATATTCATTAATGAGATTAATGAAAGAAAATAAACCTAATTGATATTGTGGAATCGAATTTCAAAATAAAACAGGTAGCTACAGTTCTTGCTTTGCATCGCGGTGTTCATTATAGAACATCCTGCTCCTTATTCGATGAGGAAAGGACCGAGATCCCTTCACCGGGAGTGACTCCTTTAGCAATAACTGACAGATGCTACACACTCGGTTTGTCTTTTGATCGCTTCTATAGTTTCCGCTTTGCACAGTGATATATATGATATGTCCCGCACCTCATTCGACGAGGAAAGGGCCGACGATCCCTTCACCAGGAGTGACCCCTTTAGCAAAACTAGAAAAGCTTCGAAAAACATTCCATTTAAAAACCATTTGATTCCGCAACGAGATCAAGTTCAAAGCGTTAAAGGTTTTCATAAAAACCATTCGCAACCCTCCGTCATTTTAGGAAGTAGAGTACTTAGTATTCGTGCTGTGTTTGTTGACCATAGTCAAGGCACAGTGTACGGTACCTAAGTGATGTCTTCCTACACCGCATATGATGCGATTAGTTAGGACAGTCATGTGACTTTGTTGACCTTAGTTAAGGGCCATGTGGGTGGGTCTAATTAATCACGAAATGACGGGTAGAACTTGACTAGTACTTATGATTTGTTGACCTTAGTTAAGGTCATAAGTGTTAGGGGTAAAAACCATTATCGGGAGTTTCAAGTGTTGAAACTTGCAATGAGATTGCATACATTCTATGTGATAGTTGGATCCCGATACCCACTGTGAGTAATTGTTACTCCTGGGAGAGTTTTGCACTTTGCAATTAGCCGATCAAGTAGGTGTCTAGAAAGGTGTCAACGGGGTTACGCCTCTGGGAAAATGAGCTTTACTGTAATTAGGTCCGTGCGAAAGCACGGGGAACCTCCCTCAAAGTACCGACACTGGCCTGGCTGAAAGATTGGCGAACTTGTAGAGTGTAATTAATCCCAGCTAGTCTTTCCTTTTAGGGTTTGAAGGAAGGTTTGATAAAAACAGTGGGAGCCATCCTGATTAGATAAATACATAACCAATCTAATCTTGCAAGAGCGCACGCAGAGTGTTTTCTTCTCTCTCTCTCCTACTAGCGACCATTGTTAGTTATATGTATGCCCTAGAGGCCATTACTGTACATAGGATGTATATTGTAGTGGATGCTGGGACATATATAGGGAGGACTTTCTTGCTCGACATGATAGTATGCTATCTGGTTGCTCTTTACCTTAACGTGTACACTGATTGTCTCTCTGTTACATGTTGGTAAAGCCCTTAGGATGTGTGCTTGACTACCTGGACTATGATGCAGATCATACTAGTGGGGACAGATAGTCTATAAGTACATCCTTCAAAGTCCCTAGTCGTGGGTGTATCGAGACGGGGCATCGATATACCAGAGTAGACTAGCGTATACCTTCTCGACCCATACAGATGGGCGATGGATGATCCCATATCCATTGGTGTTTGACATCAGAGATGATATACGGGTGCTCAGTAGAGACTGGGTACACTGGACGGACTCGCCGAGAACTCCCAGATGGTATTATACCTCACGTCAGATGGCAGTTCTCTGGTGACACTGGTACAGAGTAGTCTGTTGACCCGAGATCGTCATAGAGTCTTGTGTGGTTCCTACTGTGCTTTGATTTCCATCTTACCACGTCCAAGAGGGCGTGCAAAACGGTGGTTTTTGGGTACAGTCCCGAGTCACATGGAGGCAATGAGCGATAGGAGGGGAGTCGTCTCTCCCGGTATAGGGGGTTGATGTTGCGCTGTGTTCGATTGGCTATAACAGGAAATCCCTGGCCAGGGTTGCTGAGATTTACTGGTAAGTGTTACCAGCAGTTTCTCGAATTGTTATAGACCTCATATCGACACGACTTATCGAGCTATTGGGGTCTGACGTTTACCACCCCTAGGCAAGATATGCGACATATCAGACGATCAGACCGGACTCTACGGTAGTGTTACTGGTTGGATTCACTGGAGTGTGAGCGGCCTTGCTCGTCGATCTTCAGATCGCTCAATACCCGGGTGGCCGTTACGTTTAGCAGACCGCTTGCGGCTTGTGGGTGTTTGATATGATCATCACCTGCTGCCGGCGTATTGACGAGTCTTTAGAGTCCTACACAGAGGTTTCCTGGCTCAAGCGAAACGAAATAGGAGCACGTATGAGATATGTGCGGGACCGAGAATAATGCGTGTATGTGATACCGTATTCTATTCTCGCGATGAATGTATCGATTGGTTGTATGCGATATAACCTAGTTATCGAATCAAGTTTTGATTCGATAAGCCGATACATTGGATACTAGTCGGTTATATGCGATATGACCGGATCGTTAAATCAAGTGTTGATTTAATGATTTAATGTATAATTATATATTTGATATATTACTTTGCATTAACTAGTATTGGTTCACTTTAAATGGATTTTCTCGCTCGGTTGTGCGCATTGCATATGCGATATGATTTTGTGCACTTGCTTGTATCATGTTTGATGATACATGCCTTTTGGTTAAGTGTAAAGAATTAAACCTTGGTTAATGAAATGGTTAGGGTTTACTTTTTCCTTATTCATTTTATTCATTTATTTATTTTGTTTTGACAAAAAGAAAAAGAGAAATGAAAACAAAAGGGTTGCTTTCAGAGATGAAGTTTCATGAAGGTTTGACCAAAGTGACCATTTTGTCTTCATGTCTTAACCCAACCATTCACTAACCCTTGTTAATTCTCTACACCTAACCATGGTATGCTTATGATAAGAATGGATTTTCTTTTCTATTTTTATTATTCATATCATAACACTTATCATCTTCTTCCTCTTCTTCTTCTTCATGAAGAAACCTTGCTTCAACAATGGCAACTTGAGCAAATGAGTGAGAAATCCAATTCTAAAGTGAACCCACTTCCTATTTCTTCATCCTCTACCTCTTGCCAAGTAGTAGAGTGTGTTTCCTTCACAAGTTTTCATGGCTTGGTGAAGGTGGAGCTTGATCTAGTGATGCTTCGACGTAGATCATCTTCGGCACGTTGTCGACGACCTAGCCCGGTCTTTTCTCCGATGAAACCACCGTGAGAGTCATGGTTCGATTTGGACAGCGGAGAGGACTTCATTGCGGAGCCGTGGAGGTGGAGCACCGGATCTACAAAGGTTGTATTTCCGTATTCTTATAGTTAAGTGTTAACTAGTTTACTTTTCGCCTAGAATTCTAGCCAACGATCCGTACTCTAGAGTTTCTCGGCACCGCAAAATTTGAAATTGGCATGGTTGATGCCTTGTGAGACCTCATTAGGGTGCCTAGGTATCCTACAGTGGTATCAGAGCCTAGCTAGAGCCTTAGGCGAAGTCTAGACGCAATTTGAAGTCCGATCGAACCGAAATTTAGAACCCAAAATAGCTTTCTGTCCTTTTTCCAAAAACTGGGATTTTTCTAAATTAAAAATTGCTAAAAAATTCAGCAGGGAAATATAAGAATTACGGCGCAAAAATATTTTCATGAACAGTATAAACGGCGGCGGAACCGCGGCAGAAGCCTTGATTCAGCGGCGGTTCCGCAGCAGCATGGTGACGTCATCCTCCCCTTTCTGCACAGTAATTCATGTTTTCAGATGCTGATTTTTCTGGGAATTTTTAATATTTATTCAAGAGTTGAATTTTCTGGAGTTGTTTTGGGGATTCGGTGTTTTGATCGGAGTATCAAATTTTGTTTGTGTGGCTTTCCGGATAAATTTTAGAATATGTTAAAAAGTTCGACCGGATATAAATACCCAATTTTTCCCCTGTCGGGAAATTTCCAAGTGTTGGATTTTTCCGTAGTTTAACGACGTTCTAAGTAGTGCAAGTAACTCGATGGACCCTCTAGAAGACAACAAACCTTAACTCGATTATGTAACCGTCTTGAACTGCCCTTTGAACCTTCGGGTTTGGGGCAGTACGGCGTGCCACATGTGAGGCGTTGACTTGACCCTTCTACGGCTGGACCGTTGGTACTGAGGCACGAACTGAATGTTTTTAGACTTGTTTCATGTGTTGATCTGTATCGGGAAAACTTGGGTGTTCGATTGTTCGATCGGAAAGTTTGACATTTTCTATTTATCCGGAATGGGATACAATAATTGGAATTCACAAGAAATTATGAGATAACTGTATGAATGTTATAAACATAGCAGTTTAGTCTCACTTGATCGGTTGCCACGGAGTTTTGATGTGATCAAAAGTCCGTCGCAATCACGTAGCGTACGCGGATACTCGCCGGGTAAACTTAATAGACAGCTACACCCCATAGCCACGACCAAGTGACTGTAGGAGAACCCCGTCGCCGAAAGCATCCGTTCGGGTGCTCGCGGTAGCGGTGTTCCGCCGTGGTGCACTTCGTCGACGGTATCGGGGGTGCGGCCGTCTACTGAAGTTTACGACGAGCATTCGATCTGGATGTCGGGAATCTTGTTGAATTACCCGACTTGATATTGAAAAGTGTTTTCGATTTTGAGACTAAAATGCGGGTTTTATAATTGTTAGGCATGCGATGTCTAAGAAATTCATTTGGTCAGGCATGCGATGTCTGAGGTGGTTGCGGATTCCAACTGTTGTAGTTTTACACTTTCTTTTCTGTGACCGTAAGTGTAATATGTGATATCGCCGGTTTCGTTGCTATATGTCAACGACAATTGGGATGCGCATATTTACTTACGTTGATGACATGTGATGTTATGAGTTGCTGGATATGTTATATTGGATCGTCGTGTTTGAATAGCCGGGGGTTTTTATGTGAGATGAGTGTTTTTCATTTTCATTCATATAAAAACTTGTATGTAATATTCTTTTATTTGGGGCACTTCCAGGTTGCGGAAGTTGTCACCCTTTGTATATTATTTACTTTTCCGCACTAGGATAGACCCAAGGAGGAGGGCACAAGTAACCGGGTTCTGGAGTCCAGTGGGAGACCAACTCGAGGAGTCGGGTCCGGGTCTCCTAACTCCAGAATTGGTAGGGTTGCTTGCCGCTCTCGTAGGGGTTTAGGGGTGTGGGTTTGGCTATTCATCACGACCGTGGAATCCGTGTTTTATACTGGCTCGTATTGAAAACACGGACGTCCTAGTATATCCAATATTTCATATGTTTCTTCTGCTGCGATATCTGTGATGTGATCATGTGATGTTCTGTGATAGATACTGTATATAGTATATATGATATATTATATAGGCGTTACTTATGTTTTACACCCGCGCTAGCCCCGCCCCGCTCTGCCGTTAGTTACCTAACCTAACGGTGCACGAGGGGACATCGAGGCGAATGCGGATGGCATAAGTGTACGTCGTATTTATCTGTAATGTTTAGGTAAATTAAATGATGGGACTTCATTAATGTGATTAATGAAAGTAAAAGAAACCTAAAGATGTTGTAGAATCGAATTTCAAAATTAAAACAGGTAGCTACAGTTCTTGCTTTGCACAGCGGTATATGTGATATATCCTGCACCTTATTCGATGAGGAAAGGACCGAGATCCCTTCACCGGGAGTGACTCCTTTAGCAATAACTGGCAGATGCTACACACTCGGTTTGTCTTTTGATTGCTTTTAAGAGTTTTTGCTTTGCACAGTGATATATATGATATATCCCGCACCTCATACGACGAGGAAAGGACCGACGATCCCTTCACCGGGAGTGACTCCTTTAGCAAAACTAGAAAAGCCTCAAAAACACTCCATTTCAAAATTCATTCGATCCTACAACGATATCAAGTTCATTACGCAATAGGTTTTCAGAAAAACCTGTCGTAGCCCTCCGTCATTTCAGATATGTACTGGTTAGTATTCGTGCTGCGTTTGTTGACCTCTGTCAAGGCGTAGTGTGCGGTAGCTGATTAGTGCTTATCTGCATAAGCATATGATGTGATTGATTTAGGGTAGTCGTGCGACCTTGTTGACCTCTGTCAAGGGTCGTGCGGGTGGGTTTACTTCAATCAGGAAATGACGGGTTGAACTTGACTAGCAGCCTATGGTTTGTTGACCTCTGTCAAGGTCATAGGACGCTAGGGGCAAAATATTATCGGGAATTTCAAGTGTTGAAATTTGCAATGAGATTGCATACCTTCTATGAGATAGTTGGATCCTGATACCCGCTGCGAGTAAGAGTTGCAGGGTTCCTAGGCACGATAGTGAGGTCTCCCAAGCCATCAACCATGGCAATTTCAAAAAATATGGTGCCTACAAACCCTAAACTACGGATCGATAACTAGATTTCTAGGCGAACAGAACTAGCTAGTTAACACTTAACTAAAAGATATGGAAATACAACCTTTGTAGATCCGGTGCTCCACCTCCACGGCTCCGCAACGAAGTCCTCTCCGCTGTCCAAATCAAATCCGGGCTCTAGGATCGGCTTCGTCGGAGAATGGGCAAGCTAGGTCGTCGATGTCCATGCCGAAGATGATCTACGTCGAGGCATCGATGAATCAAGCTCCACCTTCACCAAACCGTGAAAAGTTGTGAAGGAAACACACTCTACTACTTGGCAAGAGGTAGAGGATGAAGAAATAGGAAGTGGGTAGACTTTAGAATTGGATTTCTCACTCATTTCCAACAATCACCATTGATGGACCTTGCTTTTCTTCACTTGAAGAATGAATAAGAAGAAGAAATAGTTATGATAAGTTAAAAGAAAATGAAAAGAAAATGAATTCTTATCATAATTTTAACCATGGTCAAGTGTAGAGAATGAATCATGGTTAGTGTGAATGGTTAGGGTTAAGGATGAGATAAGTATGGTTGACTTTATCAAAGCTTCATGAAGCTTCAACTAAACTCCAAATCTAGCAACCATTCTTTTCTCTTCTTTTCCAAAATGAATAAATAAATAAATAAAGGAATAAATAAAAGAAAAGAAACCCTAGCCATTCTTTTAACCATGGTTTAATTCTTTGCACTTAACCAAGTTAGCATGCATCATCAAACATGATACATACAAGTGCACAAAAACATATCGCATATGCAATGCGCACGAACCAAGTGAGAAAATCCGTCTAAAGTGAACCGATACTAGTTAATGTAAAGTAATATATCAAATATATAATTATACATTAAATCATTAAATCAACACTTGATTCAATGATCCGGTCATGCGCACATAACCGACTGGTATCATTAGTAACATCTTATCGAATCAACACTTGATCCGATAACCCGGCTATATCGGATATAACCGATCAATGTCACATCGCGAGAATCGAATACAGTATCACATACTCGTATTATTCTCGGTCCCGCACATATCTCATATGCGCTCCTATTTCGTTTCGCTTGAACCAGGAAACCTCTGTGTAGGACTCTAAAGACTCGTCAATACGCCGGCAGCAGATGATGATCATATCAAGCATCCACAAGCCGCAAGCGGTCTGCTAAACGTAACGGCCACCCGGGTATTGAGCGATCTGAAGATCGACGAGCAAGCCCGCTCACACTCCAGTGAATCCGACCAGTAACACTACCGTACAGTCCGGTCTGATCGTCTGATATGTCGCATATCTTGCCTAGGGGCGGTAAACGTCAGACCCCAATAGCTCAATAAGTCGTGTCGATATGAGGTCTATAACTGTTCGAGAAACTACTGGTAACACTTACCAGTAAATCTCAGCAACCCTGGCCAGGGATTTCCCGTTATAGCCAATCGAACACAGCACAACATCAACCCCCTATACCGGGAGAGACGAATCCCCTCCTATCGCTCATTGCCTCCATGTGACTCGGGACTGTACCCAAAAACCACCGTTTTGCACGCCCTCTTGGACGTGGTAAGATGGAAATCAAAGCACAGTGGGAACCACACAAGACTCTATGACGATCTCGGGTCAACAGACTACTCTGTACCAGTGTCACCAGAGAACTGCCATCTGACGTGAGGTATAATACCATCTGGGAGTTCTCGGCGAGTCCGTCCAGTGTACCCAGTCTCTACTGAGCACCCGTATATCATCTCTGATGTCAAACACCAATGGATATGGGATCATCCATCGCCCATCTGTATGGGTCGAGAAGGTATGCGCTAGTCTACTCTGGTATATCGATGCCCCGTCTCGATACACCCACGACTAGGGACTTTGAAGGATGTACTTATGGACTACCATGTCCCCACTAGTATGATCCGCATCATAGTCCAGATAGTCAAGTACAGATCCTAAGGGCTTTACCAACATGTAACAGAGAGACAATCAGCATACACGTTAAGGTAAAGGGTAACCAGATAGCATACTATCATGTCGAGCAAGAAAGTCCTCCCTATATATGTCCCAGCATCCACTACAATATACATCCTATGTATAGTAATGGCCTCTAGGGCATACATATAACTAACAATCTCCTACTTGCACTAGGGCCATCTGATAGCAGTGGTTGTAGTATCTCATACTCAACCATCCCATAAAAGTCTCTCTCTGGGAACAGGCCTTTGTGAGTGGATCCGATGTGTTGTCCTCTGAGTCTACTCTCCAAACCTCGATCACCCTGGAGATCAACTATCTCCATGATCAGGCGATGCTGCCTTAGAATATGTCTGGATCACTGATGGGACGGACGTTCCTTGGCATAAGCCACAACTCCATTGTCTCACAATGGTAGGAACATAGTTCATCTCATGAACCATTAAACACCCAAACAGCCTCTTTGGTAGCATCTTAAGTAGCGATGTATCGTGCCTTTATCGTCTAGTATGTCACGGTATCTATCTTGGAACTCTTCCAACATACCGTCCCTTTACTGAGGGTAAAGACAATGCCTGCGACTGACATTCAGTCGTCTTTATCACCCTGGAACCCTTCCAGTGATTCTCCCCAGGATCGGTTGATACCATCTCACTATAACTAGTGAGAATCCTAATATCCAATTAGATCTATCTCATAGATCCAAAATCCAGGATTTAGGAGGTATCACTTTGATCCTATGTGGAGAGTCATTGTGATAAGCGGAGATTGATCGAGCGTAGCATAGGAAACTCCTTCCCTATCAAGAGTATGTCATCCACGTACTCTACGAGGATTGTCACCATACTCCCTACTACCTTTTTGTTTATACAAGGTTCATCTACCATTTTGATGATGTCAAACTCTTTGACCGTTTCATCAAAACAGATGTTCCAACTCCGCGATGCCTGCTTTATCCTATAAAGCATCTTGCACACGTTTCCGCTGCTCCCACTGTCTACGAAGCCCTCTGGCTGTGTACTTATAGACGCTCTCTTCTAAATCATCATTTAGAAAAGCAGTCAAGACACCCAACCACCAGATATCGTAGTCATGGTATGTAGCCGTGGTAAGTAGGATCTGGATGGACTTAAGCATAGTCACTTGAAAAGGTTTCATCATGATCCACGCCTGGTCGATGACGAAAAGCTTTAACAAGTCTAGCTTTGAAAGTCTCAACTTTTCCATGTACACCAAGTAATCTTCTTAAGATATACTTGCTCCTGATGGGGATTTAACCCTTCAGATATAGCAACCAAAGTCCATACTTTGTTGGTGTATAAGGATTCCATCTCAGATCACTAAGCATCCAGCCATTCTTACAGAGTCTTACTCTTGATGGCCAGCTCGAAACTAGTTGGGTCATCATCTCATGATGCAATCCTCGCTCCCACTGTCATAGAGAAACTGAAGTATCTCTCAGGTGGGTGAGGAACCCTACTAGATCGGCGGAGAGGCTGAGGTTCGTTGGTATCTACTGAATACTTTGGTTCTATCAAATCATCAGTTGTAGTTTGTATAGCTGGAACCTTTCCAGTTCTACATTACAGTCCTTGCCTAGAGCTTGTCCGGATTTTGTTTTTAGACATAGGCCGGGCAACCCCAAATCTTAACTAACTTAAGATATGGGCTCTTCCCTTTCCATATCACATATGAAGTGGTAGGCAACTGATTTGATTCGAACCCTATTCAATAGATATGCAGCTTCTCAAGCGCATTTTTCCCAAAAAGGAAATAGGTAACTCAGTAGTACTCATCATAGAGCACACCTTATCATATAGGGTGAGATTGCTCCGCTCCGATATACCATCGTGCTATGGTGTATTCAGAGGAGTAATGCTGAGAGAGAATCTCATTCTCGTTTAGAATGGTCCAGGAATTCCGTGCTCAAGTATTCTCCTCCTTGATCACATCAAAGGACATAATACTTATACCCGTATTTTGGTTCTCTACTTCTAACTTATATTCTGTGAATATCTCAAAAGGTTCGGACTTGTGTTTCAACAAGAACATATGTCTGAATCTAAAGAGATCATCAGAGAACGTAATGAAGTTCAAAGAACCAGTCCTGGCATGTGTAGACAGGGGACCTAACATACATCAACATGTATCATCCCAAGAGTTCATTAACTCTTTCTCTGTTTCCAGTAAACGGAGCTATGGTCATGTTATCTTTGTGACATGACTGGCGAGTTTCACAAGATGTAAATTCAAACTGATTTAAATATACATCTATATGTAACTCTAGCTAGTCGGGTCACATTGATCTGACCTAGTCTACAATGCCTCAAGAAGAATTCGTTCATTTCTGAACTCTTCCTCTTGTGTGTGTTCCGTATACTAAGAACTGTAGTTTGATTTAGAACATTAATGCTTTTAGATAACGTGCCTGAACCGATCAACTTTTGATATAGGAAATGTTCAAAACATTATCCAACAATACAAAATTGTATCATTTCTTTACTAATAAAGAGATAGATATGATTTTGTATTATCAGGTTCGGTATCTAATAACATTCGTTCAGAATCAATGTATTGTAATACAGGGTGACAGTGACCGACAGACTTGGCTGCAACACTTGCCCCGTTTTCTGCCTCATGAAACTTATCACCCGTTCTCAGTTCTCTACCTATCTGTAGCCCTATGTAACATATTACATATCTGGGATCCTGATCTGGTATCACATACCCAGGACGTAAAGAATACTGAGAAACAGTTCTGTATAATGAACACACCCGAAGATGATGCATCAGCATGCACTCTCTTCGTTTGGGCGGCACGGGAAATCTGGTATTCCCCAATTTCCTGCTCTGTCTTATAACAATTATAAGTTGGAGCGGGACCAACGTTCCCCAGCTCAGTATAACAAGCGGGTTCGGTCAATATTCCGTATTATTATCTTGATTAAGGCGTGATATGGTCGCTACCAGGAGAGAGAGAGAAGAAAACACTCAGCGTGCGCTCTGTCAAGAATAGATTGGTTTTTATTTTATCTAATCAGGATGGCTCCCACTGCTTTTTATCAAATCTTCCTTCAAACCCTAAAAGGAAAGACTAGCCGGGATTAATTACACACTACAAGTTCGCCAATCTTTCAGCCAGGCCAGTGTCGGTACTTTGAGGGAGGTCCCCCGTGCTTTCGCACGAACCTAATTAATGTAAACCTCATTTTCCTAGAGGCGTAACCCCGTTGACACCTTTCTAGACACTTACTTGATCGGCTAATTGTAATGTATAAAACTCTCCCAGGAGTAACTCTTACTCGCAGCGGGTATCGGGATCCAACTATCTCATAGAAGGTATGCAATCTCATTGCAAATCTCAACACTTGAAATTCCCGATAATATTTTGCCCCATGCGATCTATGACCTTGACTGAGTCAACAAACCATAGACCGCAAGTAAAGTTCAACCCGTCATTTCTCGATTGAATTAAACCCACCCGCACGACCCTTGACTGAGTCAACAAGGCCGCACGACTACCCTAATCCAATCGCATCATATGCTTTGCAGATAAACAATAATCAGCTACCGCACATTACGCCTTGACTGAGTCAACAAACGCAGCACGAATACTAACTATTACCTATCTGAAATGACGGAGGGCTACGACAGGTTTTTAAGAAACCTTTTGCGTAATGAACTTTATATCGTTGTAGAATCAAATGATTTTAAAAATGGAGTGCTTTTGAGGCTTTTCTAGTTTTGCTAAAGGAGTCACTCCCGGTGAAGGGATCGTCGGTCCTTTCCTCGTCGAATGAGGTGCGGGATATATCATATATATCGCTGTGCAAAGCAAAAACTCTTAAAAGCAATCAAAAGACAAACCGAGTGTGTAGCATCTGCCAGTTATTGCTAAAGGAGTCACTCCCGGTGAAGGGATCTCGGTCCTTTCCTCATAGAATAAGGTGCAGGATATATCACATATACCGCTGTGCAAAGCAAGAACTGTAGCTACCTGTTTTATTTTGAAATTCGATTCTACAACATCTTAGGTTTCTTTTATTTCATTAATCACATTAATGAAGTCCCATCATTTATTGTACCTAAACATCACAGATAGATATGACGTACACTTATGCCATCCGCATTCGCCTCGATATCCCCTCGTGCACCGTTAGGTTAGGTAACTAACGGCAGAGCAGGGCAGGGCTAGCGCGGGTGTAAAACATAAGTAACGTCTATATAATATATCATATATACTATATATAATATCTGCCACAGAACATCGCATGATCTCAGATAAAACACAGCAGAAGAAACATATGGAATATTGGATATACTAGGACGTCCGTGTTTTCAATACGAGCCAGTATAAAACACGGATTCCACGGTCGTGATGAATAGCCAAACCCACACCCCTAGACCCCTACGAGAGCGGCAAGCAACCCTACCAATTCTAGAGTTAGGAGACCCGGACTCGACTCCTCGAGTTGGTCTCCCACTGGACTCCAGAACCCGGTTACTTGTGCCCTCCTCCTTGGGTCTATCCTAGTGCGGAAAAGTAAATAATATACAACAGGTGACAACTTCCGCAACCGGGAAGCGCCCCAATAAAAGAATATTACATACAAGTTTTTACATGAATGAAAATGAAAAACACTCATCTCACATAAAAACACCCGGCTATTCAAACACGACGATCCAATATAACATATCCAGCAACACATAACATCACATGTCATCAACGTAAGTAAATATGTCCATCCCAATTGTCGTTGACATATAGCAACGAAACCGGCGATATCACATATTACACTTACGGTCACAGAAAAGAAAGTGTAAAACTACAACAGTTGGAATCCGCAATTGCCTCAGACATCGCATGCCTGACCAAATGAATTACTTAGACATCGCATGCCTAACAATTATAAACCCCGCATTTTAGTCTCAAAATCGAAAACACTTTTCAATATCAAGTCGGGAAATTCAACAAGATTCCCGACATTCGGATCGAATGCTCGTCGTAAACTTCAGTGGACGGCTGCACCCCCGATACCGTCGACGAAGTGCACCAAGGCGGAACACCGCTACCGCGAGCACCCGAACGGATGCTTTCGGCGACGGGGTTCTCCTACAGTCACTTGGTCGGGGCTATGGGGTGAGGCTGTCTATTAAGTTTACCCGGCGAGTATCCGCGTACGCTACGTGATTGCGACGGACTTTTGATCACATCAAAATTCCGTGGCAACCGATCAACTGAGACTAAACTGCTACGTTTATAACATTCATTTAGTTATCACATAACTTATTGTGAATTCCAATTATTGTATCCCATTCCAGATAAACAGAAAATGTCAAATTTTTCGATCGAACAATCGAACACCCAAGTTTTCCCGAAACTGATCAACACATGAAACAAGTCTAACAACATTCCGTTCGTGCCTCAGTACCAACGATGCAGCCGTAGAAGGGTCAAGCCAACGCCTCACATGTGGCACGCCGTACTGCCCCAAACCCGAAGGTTCAAAGGGCAGTTCAAGACGGTCACATAATCGAGTTAAGGTTTGTGTCTTCTAGAGGGACCATCGCGTTACTTGCACTACTTAGAACGTCGTTAAACTACGGAAAAATCCAACACTTGGAAATTTCCCGACAGGGGAAAAATTGGGTATTTATATCCGGTCGAACTTTTTAACATATTCTAAAATTTATCCGGAAAGCCAAACAGACAAAATTTGATTCCCCGATCGAAACACCGAATCCCCAAATCAACTCAGAAAAATTCAACTCTTCAAAAAATATTAAAAATACCCAGGAAGACCAACACTGGAAACTAGGAGTTACTGTGCAAACTTCGTCTCACAAAACGACAAAACCGCCGCGCTTGCGCCGCACAAGCCAGGCTCGTGCCGCGGAAGCGCGGCGCTTTAAGGGAATTAGGGTTACGAATTTTACAGTTACTCTTAGATTTTCCTGCATGTTTTTCTGGATATTTTTAATACTGAAAAATCACTGTTTTTAAAAATTGTACAGAGAGCAATATTGGTTCGGGGTTTCGGGTTCGTTCGGACTTCAATTTCCGTCTGGACTTCGCCTAAGGCTCTAGCTAGGCTCTGATACCACTGCAGGGTTCCTAGGCACACTAGTGAGGTCTCCCAAGCCATCAACCATGGCAATTTCAAAAATTATGGTGCCTACAAACCCTAAACTACGGATCGATAACTAGATTTCTAGGCGAACATGCTAACTAGTTAACACTTAACTAAAAGATACGGAAATACAACCTTTGTAGATCCGGTGCTCCACCTCCATAGCTCCGCAACGAGGTCCTCTCCGCTGTCCAAATCAAATCCGGGCTCTAGGATCGGCTTCGTCGGAGAATGGGCAAGCTAGGTCGTCGATGTCCATGCCGAAGATGATCTACGTCGAGGCATCGATGAATCAAGCTCCACCTTCACCAAACCATGAAAAGTTGTGAAGGAAACACACTCTACTACTTGGCAAGAGGTAGAGGATGAAGAAATAGGAAGTGGGTAGACTTTAGAATTGGATTTCTCACTCATTTCCAACAATCACCATTGATGGACCTTGCTTTTCTTCACTTGAAGAATGAATAAGAAGAAGAAATAGTTATGATAAGTTCAAAGAAAATGAAAAGAAAATGAATTCTTATCATAATTTTAACCATGGTCAAGTGTAGAGAATGAATCATGGTTAGTGTGAATGGTTAGGGTTAAGGATGAGATAAGTATGGTTGACTTTATCAAAGCTTCATGAAGCTTCAACTAAACTCCAAATCTAGCAACCATTCTTTTCTCTTCTTTTCCAAAATGAATAAATAAATAAATAAAGGAATAAATAAAAGAAAAGAAACCCTAGCCATTCTTTTAACCATGGTTTAATTCTTTGCACTTAACCAAGTTAGCATGCATCATCAAACATGATACATACAAGTGCACAAAAACATATCGCATATGCAATGCGCACGAACCAAGTGAGAAAATCCGTCTAAAGTGAACCGATACTAGTTAATGTAAAGTAATATATCAAATATATAATTATACATTAAATCATTAAATCAACACTTGATTCAATGATCCGGTCATGCGCACATAACCGACTGGTATCATTAGTAACATCTTATCGAATCAACACTTGATCCGATAACCCGGCTATATCGGATATAACCGATCAATGTCACATCGCGAGAATCGAATACTGTATCACATACTCGTATTATTCTCGGTCCCGCACATATCTCATATGCGCTCCTATTTCGTTTCGCTTGAACCAGGAAACCTCTGTGTAGGACTCTAAAGACTCGTCAATACGCCGGCAGCAGATGATGATCATATCAAGCATCCACAAGCCGCAAGCGGTCTGCTAAACGTAACGGCCACCCGGGTATTGAGCGATCTGAAGATCGACGAGCAAGCCCGCTCACACTCCAGTGAATCCGACCAGTAACACTACCGTACAGTCCGGTCTGATCGTCTGATATGTCGCATATCTTGCCTAGGGGCGGTAAACGTCAGACCCCAATAGCTCAATAAGTCGTGTCGATATGAAGTCTATAACTGTTCGAGAAACTACTGGTAACACTTACCAGTAAATCTCAGCAACCCTGGCCAGGGATTTCCCGTTATAGCCAATCGAACACAGCACAACATCAACCCCCTATACCGGGAGAGACGAATCCCCTCCTATCGCTCATTGCCTCCATGTGACTCGGGACTGTACCCAAAAACCACCGTTTTGCACGCCCTCTTGGACGTGGTAAGATGGAAATCAAAGCACAGTGGGAACCACACAAGACTCTATGACGATCTCGGGTCAACAGACTACTCTGTACCAGTGTCACCAGAGAACTGCCATCTGACGTGAGGTATAATACCATCTGGGAGTTCTCGGCGAGTCCGTCCAGTGTACCCAGTCTCTACTGAGCACCCGTATATCATCTCTGATGTCAAACACCAATGGATATGGGATCATCCATCGCCCATCTGTATGGGTCGAGAAGGTATGCGCTAGTCTACTCTGGTATATCGATGCCCCGTCTCGATACACCCACGACTAGGGAGTTTGAAGGATGTACTTATGGACTACCATGTCCCCACTAGTATGATCCGCATCATAGTCCAGATAGTCAAGTACAGATCCTAAGGGCTTTACCAACATGTAACAGAGAGACAATCAGCATACACGTTACGGTAAAGGGTAACCAGATAGCATACTATCATGTCGAGCAAGAAAGTCCTCCCTATATATGTCCCAGCATCCACTACAATATACATCCTATGTATAGTAATGGCCTCTAGGGCATACATATAACTAACAAGCATACTATCATGTCAAGCAAGAAAGTACTCCCTATATATGTACAAGCATGCACTACAATATACATCTCATGTATAGTAATGGCCTCTAGGGCATACATATAACTAACAATCTCCCACTTGCACTAGGGCCATCATATAGTAGTAGTTGAAGTAAATCATACTGAACTATCCCATAAAAGTCTCTCTCTTGGAGAAGGCCTTTGTCAGTGGATCCGCCGTGTTGTCCTCTGAGTCTACTCTCCTAACCTTGATCTCCTGGAGATCACCCATCTCCATGATCAGGTGATACTGCCTTAGAATATGTCTGGATCACTGATGGGACGAAGGTTCCTAGGTATAATCCACAACTCCAATGTCACACAATGGTAGGAACAAAGTTCATCTCATGAACTAATATACACCCAGACTTCCTCTTTGGTAGCATCTTTGGTAGCGATGTATCCAGCCTTTATCGTCTAGTTTGCCACAGTATCTAGCTTAGAACTCTTCCAACATACCATCCCTCCACTGAGGGTAAAGACAATGCGTGTGACTGACATTCAGTCGACCTTACCACCGTGGAAGCTATCCAGTGATTCTCCCTAAGATCGATTGATACCATCTCACTACACCTAGTGAGAACCATAACATCCACATATATCTATCTCATAGATACAAAACCTAGGATTTAGGAGGTATCACCTTGATCCTATATGGAGAATCATTGTGATAAGAGGAGATTGTCCGAGCGTAGCATAGGAAACTCATCCCTATCAAGAGTATGTCATCCACGTACAATACGAGGAATACCACCATACTCTCTACTACCTTTTTGTATATACAAAGTTCATCTACTATTTTTATGAAGTCAAACGCTTTGACTACCACATCAAAACAGACGTTCCAACTCCGCGATGCCTGCTTTAACCTGTAAAGCAACTTGCACACGTTTCCGCTGCGCCCACAGTCTACGAAGCCCTTTGGCTGTGTACTTATAGACGCTTTCTTCTAAATCAGTATTTAGAAAAGCAATCATGACACCCAACCGCCAGATATCGTAGTCATGGTATGTAGCAATGGCAAGTAGGATCCGGATAGACTTAAACATAGCTACTGCAGGAAAGATTTCATCATAAACCACACCTGGTCAATGACGAGAATCTTTTACAACAAGTCTAGCTTTGAAAGTCTCAACTTTTCCATCTACACCAAGTAATCTTTGAATGGTTACACTAGCGCCCCGGCCAACTTCCGTGGCCAAATGCGGAACAAAAATTTTACAACGATACAAAACTTGGCGCTAGAATAAACCTTAAACCGGATCTTTACCATAAACCAGTAGGGTTCCTAGGCACTCTCAAGAGGTCTCACAAGGCATCAACCATGCCAATTTCAAATTTTACGGTGCCGAGAAACCCTAGACTAGATCGTTAACTAGAATTTTAGGCGACAAAGTGAAACTAGTTAACTACTTAACTAAAAGAAAGATGCTACAACCTTTGTAGATCCGGTTCTCCACTTCCTTAGCTCCTCGTAGTTGTCCCCTCGCTGTCCATCTCGGATCCGGGACTCTCGCATCGGCTTCATCGGAGAAATAAGCGGACAAGTCGTCGGCTACGATGTCGAAGATGATCTACGTCGAGGTTGCACAAGATCAAGCTCCAACTTCACCAAGTTGTGAAACTTGTGAAGATAACACCCAAAACCACTTGGCAAGAGTAGAGGATGAAGAAATAGGAGGTGGGTTCACTTTAGAATTGGATTTCTCACTTTAGAACTCAAGATGCCATTAATGGAGTCTAGTTTTCTTTCTTGAAGAAGAAGGAGAAGATGAAGATAGAATATGATAAAAGTATATTCATAATAGAAAATAAATCAATACTTATCATATCCTAACTAAGGTCAAGTGTAGAGAATATACCATGTTAAGTGGGAATGGTTAGGGTTAAGCATGAAGACAAAATGGTCTCTTTAGTCAAAGCTTCATGAAGCTTCAACAAGCTTCATGATAAAAAGAAACCATTTTATTTTCATTTATCCATTTAAATAAATAAAGAATGGTTAAATAAATGAGTGAATAAATCAAAACCCTAACCATTATCATAACCATGGTACAATTCTTTACACAAAGCCAATATTCATGCATCATCAAAGATGATACAATCAAGTGCACAAAAGTATATCACATATACAACTTGTGAACATCAAGTGAGAAAATCCATTTAAAGTGAACCAATACTAGTTAATGCAAAGTAATATATCAAATATATAATTATACATTTAATCATTAAATCAACATTTGATTCAATGATCCGGTCATGTCGCACATAACCGACTAGTATCCAATATATCGATTTATCGAATCAATGATTCGATAACTAGGTCATATCGTATACAACCAATCGAAACATTCATCGCGAGAATGAAATGCGGTATCACATACACGCATTATTCTCGGTCCCGTACATATCTCATATGCGCTCCTATTTCGTTTCGCTTGAGCCAGGAAACCTCTGTGTAGGACTCTAAAGACTCGTCAATACGCCGGTAGCAGATGATGATCATATCAAGCACCCACAAGCCGCAAGCGGTCTGCTAAACGTAACGGCCACCCGGGTATTGAGCGATCAGAAGATCGACGAGCTAGCCCGCTCACACTCCGGTGAATCCAACCAGTAACACTTACCGTACAGTCCGGTCTGTTCGTCTGATATGTCGCATATCAAGTCTAGGGGTGGTAAACGTCAGACCCCAATAACCGATTAGTCGTGCCGATGTGAGGCTCATAACGGGTCGAGAAACTACTGGTAACACTTACCAGCAAATCTCTGATCAGCCCTGGCCAGGGACTTCCCTGTTACGGCCAATCGAGCACTGCGCAACATCAACTCCCAATACCGGGAGAGACAAAACCCCTCCTATCGCTCATTGCCTCCATGTGACTCGGGACTGTACCTAAAGACCACCGTTTTGCACGCCCTCATGGACGTGGTAAGGTGGAGATTAAAGCACAGTGGGAATCACACAAGACTCTATGACGATCTCGGGTCTACAGACTAACCCGCACAAGTGTCACCTGAGAACTGCCATCTGACGTGAGGTATAATACCATCTGGGAGTTCTCGGTGAGTCCGTCCAGTGTACCCAGTCTACACTGAGCACCCGTATACTATCTCTGATGTCAAACACCAATGGATATGGGATTATCCATCGCCCATCTCATGAGTCGAGAAGTGTATACGCTAGTCTACTCTGGTATATCGATGCCCCGTCTCGATACACCCACGACTAGGGACCTTGAAGGATGTACTTATGGACTACCATGTCCCCACTAGTATGATCTGCATCATAGTCCAGGTAGTCAAGTACACATCCTAAGGGCTTTACCAACATGTAACTATAAGACAGTTTAAAGAGACAATTGTACATGTTAAGATAAAGAGTAACCAGATAGCATACTATCATATCGAGCAAGAAAGTCATCTCTATATATGTCCAAGCATCCAATATAATATACATCATCTGTACAATACTGGCCTCTAGGGCATACACACAACTAACAATCTCCCACTTGCACTAGGGCCAGCTGCTGTAGTACCGCATACCGAGCATCCCGAAGAGTCTCTCAAACTGTATCTGGGGAATGGCCTTCGTGAGTGGATCCGCCGTGTTGTTCTTCGTGTCAACTCCCCTGACCTCGATCTCCCGGCGATCAACTATCTCCCGGATCAGGTGATACCGCCTCAGAATATGCCTGGATCGCTGATGGGACCTGGGTTCCTTGGCCAAAGCCACCGCTCTATTGTTATCGCAATACAAAGGTATTGGATGCTCAATGGATGGAACCACTCCAAGTTCAGTAATGAACTTCTTGATCCAGACAGCCTCTTTAGCAGCATCGTTGGCAGCGATGTATTCAGCCTCCATCGTCGAGTCTGCCATGGTTTCCTGCTTGGAACTCTTCCAGCTAACCGCCCCTCCGTAAAGGGTAAAGACAAATCCCGACTGCGACTTAGAGTCGTCCTTATCACTCTGGAAGCTCGAATCGGTAAAGGACTCCACTTGGAGTTTTCCGTTACCATACACCAAGAGCATCTCTTTAGTCCTTCGTAAGTACTTGAGAATGCTCTTCACAGCTGTCCAGTGACTCTCTCCAGGATCAACTTAATACCTACTCACTACACTTAGTGAGTATGTAACATCGGGTCTGGTACATAGCATCGCGTACATGATAGAGCCTACAGCCGAAGCATAGGGTATCCCTTGCATGCGAGCTCTCTCCAAATCAGTCTTGGGAGACATCTCTTTGGAGAGAGTGACTCCAGAAATCGTGGGCAAGTTCCCACGCTTGGATTCTTCCATACTAAACCTCTTTAGTATGGTGTCAATGTTCCTGGATTGGGACAATCCCAAAATCCGTTTGGATCTATTTCTATAGATCCTAATTCCCAATATGCAGGAGGCATCACCAATATCTTTCATTGAGAATCTTTGTGATAAGAAGAGCTTGACCGATTGCAGCATAGGAATATCATTTCCTATCAAGAGTATGTCGTCCACGTACAATACGAGGAAGACCACCTTACTCTCTGCTACCTTCTTGTAGATACAAGGTTCATCTGGGTTTTTGACGAAATCAAACTCTTTGATAACGACGTCAAAGCAGATGTTCTAACTCCGCAATGCTTGCTTTAATTCATAAATGGATTTAAGCAGCTTGCACACCTTCCCGCTGCTCCTACTGTCTACGAAGCCCTCTGGCTGAGTCATGTGCACGCACTCTTCTAAATCACCATTTAGAAAGGCGGTCTTAACATCCATTTGCCAGATTTCGTAATCATGATATGCAGCAATGGCAAGCATGATCCGGATGGATTTAAGCATACCCACTGGAGAAAAGGTTTCGTCATAGTCCACACCTGGTCTTTGACGAAAACCCTTTGCTACAAGTCTAGCTTTGAAAGTCTTCACTTTCCCATCTACACCAAGTTTTTTCTTGAAGATCCACTTGCTCCCGATGGGTTTTACCCCTTCAGGAGCAACATCCAAAGTCCATACTTTGTTGGTGTACATGGATTCCATCTCGGACCGCATAGCATCCAGCCATTTCACTGAGTCTTTACTCGTGATGGCCTGCTCGAAGCTAGTAGGGTCATCATCCTCCATGATGCAATCTTCGCTCCCACCATCCATGAGAAAACCGTAGTATCTCTCCGGTTGGCGAGGAACCCTACTAGATCGGCGGAGAGGCTGAGGTTCATTGGGAGCTACTGAATCTTCTGGTTCCACTAAATCTTCAGTTACGGTTTGTGTATCTGGAACTTCTTCTAGCTCTACCACTTTGCCACTAATTTCTTTTTCAAGGAATTCCTTTTCTAAAAAGGTGGCATATTGAGAAACAAACACCTTTTGTTCTTCAGCATGGTAGAAAAAATATCCCTGTGAATTCTTAGGATATCCCACAAACTTGCAAAGAACTGACCGTGCCTCGAGTTTGTCTGGATTTTGCCTTTTGACATAGGCCGGACAACCCCATATCTTAACTCGTTTAAAATATGGTCTCTTCCCACTCCATATCTCATATGGTGTGGTAGATACAGATTTAGATGGAACTTGATTCAATAGGTATGCTGCTGTTTCCAGCGCATATCCCCAAAAGGAAATAGGTAACTCAGCTGTGCTCATCATAGAGCGCACCATATCTAATAGGGTGCGGTTCCTCCGTTCTGATACACTGTTGTGCTGTGGTGTATATGGAGGAGTCAGCTGAGAGAGAATCCCATTCTCTTTTAGGAAGTCCAGGAATTCATTGCTCAAGTATTCACCTCCTCGATCAGATCGAAGGATTTTAATACTTTTTCCGGTTTGGTTCTCGACTTCTTGTTTATATTCTCTAAATTTCTCAAAAGCTTCTGATTTGTGTTTCATCAGGAACACATACCCGAACCTAGAGAGATCGTCAGTGAATGTAATGAAGTACGAAGAACCATCCCTGGCATGTGTAGACACAGGACTGCATACATCACTATGTATCAGTCCTAAGAGTTCAGTAACTCTTTCTCCGTGTCCCGTAAATGGAGTTTTGGTCATCTTGCCTTTGAGACATGACTGGCAAGTGTCATAAGATGAAAATTCGAATGGCTTCAAATATCCATCATTATGCAACTTAGCCAGTCGTGTCACATTGATGTGACCCAGTCTACAATGCCACAAGAAGGATTCGTTCAGTTCTGAACTCTTCCTCTTGTGTGTGTTTGTTATGCTCAGAACTGTTGATTGATTTAGAACATAAATTCCATTGCACAACGTGCCTGATCCAACCAACTTTTGGTTACGGAAAATGTTCATAACATTATCCTGTAATACAAAATTATATCCCTCTTTACTTAATAAAGAAACCGATATATTGTTGCATATCAGGTTCGGCATGTAATAGCATTCGTTCAGAACCAATGTATTACCTGTTGGTAATGCAAGGTGATATTCCCCGACAGTCTTAGCTGCAACTATTGCACCATTTCCAACTCTAATGTCTTTATCACCTTCTCCAAGTTCTCTACCTTTCCTGAGCTCATGTAACTGATTACATATATGGGATCCTGACCCGGTATCTAATACCCAGGACGTAGAGCAAATGGAGAAACAGTTCTCTGTAACGAACACACCCGAAGAAAATGCATCATTATGTACTTTCTTCATTCGGGTGGCATGGGAATCCTGGTATTCCCCTATATCCTATTCAGTCCTATAACTCTTATAGGAAAGAACGGAACCAACGTTCCCCAGCACAGTATAACATGCGGGTTCGGTCAATACATCCATATTATTATCTTTATTAGGGCATGACATGGTCGCTACCTGGAGAGAGAGAAAAGAAAACACTTTAGCGTATGCTCTTGCAAGATCAGATTGGTTATTATCTTATCTAATCAGGATGGCTCCCATTGTTTTTATCAATCTTCCTTCAAACCTTAAAAGGAAAGACTAGCCGGGATTAATTACACACTACAGGTTCGCCAATCTTTCAGCCAGGCCAGTGTCGGTACTTTGAGGGAGGTCCCCCGTGCTTTCGCACGAACCTAATTAATATAAACCTCGTTTTCCCAGAGGCGTAGCCCCGTTGACACCTTTCTAGACACCTACTTGATCGGCTAATTGTAATGTGTAAAACTCTCCCAGGAGTAACTCTTACTCGCAGTGGGTATCGGGATCCAACTATCTCATAGAAGGTATGCAATCTCATTGCAAATTTCAACACTTGAAATTCCCGATAATATTTTGCCCCTAGCAGCTATATGACCTTAACATAGTCAACAAATCATAAGTGCTAGTCAAGTTCAACCCGTCATTTCTCGATTGAATTAAACCCACCCGCACGACCCTTAACATAGTCAACAAAGTCGCATGACTACCCTAATCCAATCGCATCATATGCTTATGCAGATAAGCACTAATTAGCTACCGCACACTACGCCTTAACATAGTCAACAAACGTAGCACGAATACTAACTAGTTCTTATCTGAAATTACGGAAGGCTACGACAGGTTTTTTACCTATTGCGTAATGAACTTGATATCGTTGTAGAATCAAATGAAGTTTTGAAATGGAATGATTTTGAGGCTTTTCTAGTTTTGCTAAAGGGGTCACTCCCTGTGAAGAGATCATCGGCCCTTTCCTCGTCGAATGAGGTGCGGGACATATCATATATATCACTGTGCAAAGCAGAAACTATAGAAGCAATCAACAGTCAAACCGAGTGTATAGCATCTGCCAGTTATTGCTAAAGGAGTCACTCCCGGTGAAGGGATCTCGGTCCTTTCCTCATCGAATAAGGTGCAGGGTATATCATATATACCTCTATGCAAAGCAAGAACTGTAGCTACTTGTTTTGTTTAAAATTTGATTCTACAACATCTTAGGTTTCTTTCTTTCATTAATCACATTAATGAAGTCCCATCATTTAAGTACCTAAACATCACAGATAAATACGACGTACACTTATGCCATCAGCATTCGCCTCGATGTCCCCTCATGCACCGTTAGGTTAGGTAACTAACGGCAGAGCGGGGCAGGGCTAGCGCGGGTGTAAAACATAAGTAACGGCTATATAATATATCATATATATTATATACAGTATCTATCACAGAACAGCACATGATCAGATCACAGATATCGCAGCAGAAGAAACATATGAAACATTGGATATACTAGGACGTCCGTGTTTTCAATACGATCCAGTATAAAACACGGATTCCACGGTCGTGATGAATAGCCAATCCCACACCCCTAGACCCCTATGAGAGCGGCAAGAAACCCTGCTAATTCTTAGGGTTAGGAGACCCGGACTCGACTCCTCGAGATGGTCTCCCTCTGGACCCTAGAACCCGGTTACTTGTGCTCCCCTCCTTGGGTCTATCCTAATGCGGAAAAGTAAATAATATACAAAGGGTGACAGCTTCCGCAACCTGGAAGTGCCCCAAATAAAAGAATATTACATACAAGTTTTTACATGAATGAAAATGAAAAACACTCATCTCACATAAAAAACCCCGGCTATTCAAACACGACGATCCAATATAACATATCCAGCAACACATAACATCACATGTCATCAACGTAAGTAAATATGCGTATCCCAATTGTCGTTGACATATAGCAACGAAACCGGCGATATCACATATTACACTTACGGTCACAGAAAAGAAAGTGTAAAACTACAACAGTTGGAATCCGCAACCTCCTTAGACATCGCATGCCTAATCAAATGAAATACTTAGACATCACATGCCTAACAATTATAAACCCCGCATTTTAGTCCCATTATCGAAAACTCTTTTCAATATTAAGTGAGACTAAACCTCTAGATTTATAACATTCATTCAGTTATCTCATAACTGTTTGCGAATTCCAATTATTGTATCCCATTCCGGATAAATAGAAAATATCAAACTTTCCGATCGAACATTCGAACACCCAAGTTTTCCCGAAACCGTTCAACACAAGAAATAGGTTCAAAGACATTCGCTTCATGCCTCAGTACCAACGGTCCATCCGTAGAAGGGTCAAGCCAACGCCTCACATGTGGCACGCCGTACTGCCCCAAACTCGAAGGTTCAAAGGGCAGTTCAAGACGGTCACATAATCGAGTTAAGGTTTGTTGTCTTCTAGAGGGACCATCGCGTTACTTGCACTACTTAGAACGTCTTTAAACCACAGAAAAATCCAACACTTGGAAATTTTCCGGCAGGGGAAAGATTGGGTATTTACATCCGGTCGAAATTTTTAACATATTCCAAAAATTATCCGGAATCGACATAGACAAAATCTGATAATCCGATCGAAACATCGAAGCTCTAAAACACCTCAGAAAATTCAACGCTTGAATAAATATTAAAAATACCCATAAAACTCAGCTGCTGAAATGATGAATTACTGTGCAAATATTACAGGAAAATCCCATCAGTTGGCCGCGGAACCGCCGCAGAAGCCAAGCTTCTGCCGCGGTTCCGCCGCACCTTTGACTGTTCATGAGGTAAATTTTGCACCGTAGTTCATAGAATTCCCTGCTGAATTTTTTAAGCATTTTTAATCTGGAAAAATCCCAGTTTTTAGAAAAAGTCCAGAGAGCATGATGTGTTAGGGTTTCGATGTGTATTCGGGTTTCAGACGTCGTCTAGACTTCGCCTAAGGCTCTAGCTAGGCTCTGATACCACTGTAGGATTCCTAGGCACTCTCAAGAGGTCTCACAAGGCATCAACCATGCCAATTTCAAATTTTACGGTGCCGAGAAACCCTAGACTAGATCGTTAACTAGAATTTTAGGCGACAAAGTGAAACTAGTTAACTACTTAACTAAAAGAAAGATGCTACAACCTTTGTAGATCCGGTTCTCCACTTCCTTAGCTCCTCGTAGTTGTCCCCTCGCTGTCCATCTCGGATCCGGGACTCTCGCATCGGCTTCATCGGAGAAATAAGCGGACAAGTCGTCGGCTACGATGCCGAAGATGATCTACGTCGAGGTTGCACAAGTTCAAGCTCCAACTTCACCAAGTTGTGAAACTTGTGAAGAAAACACCCAAAACCACTTGGCAAGAGTAGAGGATGAAGAAATAGGAGGTGGGTTCACTTTAGAATTGGATTTCTCACTTTAGAACTCAAGATGCCATTAATGGAGTCTAGTTTTCTTTCTTGAAGAAGATGAAGATAGAATATGATACAAGTATATTCATAATAGAAAATAAATCAATACTTATCATATCCTAACTAAGGTCAAGTGTAGAGAATATACCATGGTAAGTGGGAATGGTTAGGGTTAAGCATGAAGACAAAATGGTCTCTTTAGTCAAAGCTTCATGAAGCTTCAACAAGCTTCATGATGAAAAGAAACCATTTTATTTTCATTTATCCATTTAAATAAATAATGAATGGTTAAATAAATGAGTGAATAAATCAAAACCCTAACCATTATCATAAGCATGGTACAATTCTTTACACAAAGCCAATATTCATGCATCATCAAAGATGATACAATCAAGTGCACAAAAGTATATCACATATACAACTTGTGAACATCAAGTGAGAAAATCCATTTAAAGTGAACCAATACTAGTTAATGTAAAGTAATATATCAAATATATAATTATACATTTAATCATTAAATCAACATTTGATTCAATGATCTGGTCATGTCGCACATAACCGACTAGTATCCAATATATCGATTTATCGAATCAATGATTCGATAACTAGGTCATATCGTATACAACCAATCGAAACATTCATCGCGAGAATGAAATGCGGTATCATATACACGCATTATTCTCGGTCCCGCACATATCTCATATGCGCTCCTATTTCGTTTCGCTTGAGCCAGGAAACCTCTGTGTAGGACTCTAAAGACTCGTCAATACGCCGGTAGCAGATGATGATCATATCAAGCACCCACAAGCCGCAAGCGGTCTGCTAAACGTAACGGCCACCAGGGTATTGAGCGATCAGAAGATCGATGAGCTAGCCCGCTCACACTCCTGTGAATCTAACCATTAACACTTACCGTACAGTCCGGTCTGTTCGTCTAATATTTCGCATATCAAGTCTAGGGGTGGTAACGTCAGACCCCAATAACCGATAAGTCATGCCGATGTGAGGCTCATAACGGGTCGAGAAACTACTGGTAACACTTACCAGCAAATCTCTGATCAGCCCTGGCCAGGGACTTCCCTGTTACGGCCAATCGAGCACTGCGCAACATCAACCCCCAATACCGAGAGAGTCGAAACCCCTCCTATCGCTCATTGCCTCCATGTGAATCGGGACTGTACCCAAAGACCACCGTTTTGCACGCCCTCATGGACGTGGTAAGGTGGAGAACAAAGCACAGTGGGAATCACACAAGACTCTATGACGATCTTGGGTCTACAGACTAACCTGCACAAGTGTCACCTGAGAACTGCCATCTGACGTGAGGTATAATACCATCTGGGAGTTCTCGGCGAGTCCGTCCAGTGTACCCAGTCTACACTGAGCACCCGTATACTATCTCTGATGTCAAACACCAATGGATATGGGATCATCCATCGCCCATCTCATGAGTCGAGAAGCGTATACGCTAGTCTACTCTGGTATATCGATGCCCCGTCTCGATACACCCACGACTAGGGACCTTGAAGGATGTACTTATGGACTACCATGTCCCCACTAGTATGATCTGCATCATAGTCCAGGTAGTCAAGTACACATCCTAAGGGCTTTACCAGCATGTAACTATAAGACAGTTTAAAGAGACAAGTGTACATGTTAAGATAAAGAGTAACCAGATAGCATACTATCATATCGAGCAAGAAAGTCATCTCTATATATGTCCAAGCATCCAATATAATATACATCATCTGTACAATACTGGCCTCTAAGGCATACACACAGCTAACAAAACCTAGTTAGAACAAATGAGTTCTATCTACTATGATAGAAAGTTATACCTAATTCTTGAACTCCTTCTTCTCCTTGTTGTGAGCTCCTTGGAATTGTGTGGATGGCTCCTCCTCACCGGCTTCTCTATATCATAGAAGATCCACCCGAAGGCCTCTACCTTTAGATCCAACTTCAACAATGAAGTAACTAGAGTGCTTGGCTTGTTAGACTAAGAACCCTAGAGTAAGTAGAGAAGTGTTTTGGTGGTTTTATCTCAAAGGCTCTTGATTTTCAACTCATGAAACAAGAGAGCCTTGAGAGAGGAAGAGGAGAGAGCTAACCATGAGAGAGAAAGATAATGAGATAAATGAAAGGATGAAGCTCTCATATGAGGAATAAATGAATAATTAGAATTATTAAGATAATTGTGATGGTTCACTTGATTTGACCATTATCATATCACATTTAATGCTAAGCATGCTCAAGAAAATATCTAAGTCAACAATGGTCAACTTGGTCAAATGGTTAAACCAATTAACCATGACAATTATCCATAATAATAATTATTAAACAAATTCCTCCTTCTCATTAGGGTTATAATCAAGTCAATAGTCAAAACCCTAATGAGGCGTCTCCCTCTCTGCCTCTATCAACTGTACATACATACCCGCATCCGTGTTCCGAAGAAACACGAATACAATGAGACTGAACCAACCCAAAACAAAATATTAGGATCTGGCTTAAACCAAAGCCAACTAGTATCAACTGCCCGAACACCAAACACCTACAAGTACGCATATGTGAATGAACCCTGTCGTAAAACCATACGACCTCTACATCATTTCGCCCAAAGGTGAACAACCCTCTGTGTGGGGCTCTAAAGACTCAACAGTACTCTGGCAGTGGGTTTAACCACAAGCACGTCAGCGGCACTAGCTATGCGTAATGGCTACCCAGGTATCTGTCGATAAGAAGGCCGATGAGTAAAACCCATCTGAACTCCTACAGAGCCTATCTGTGACAATATCCGTACAGTCCAGTCTGTTCGTCTAAGAGTATCACATATCGGGCCTAGGGGGTGGTAAATGTCAGACCCCTAATAGCGATATAAGTCGTGTCGGAGTGTAGCCCAGAACACCTTGAGAAACTACTGGAACACCTACCAGTAAATCTCACTTGCCCTGGCCAGGGACTTTGTGTAATGGCACTCCTAGACACAGCACGATATCAACCCCCAAATACCGGGAGAGACGAATCCTGTCTAACCGCCACTGCCTTCAAGTGCTTCGGGACTGCACCCAACTACTACCTGTTTGCACGACTCAATAGAGCCGTGGTAGGGTAGCAATCAAAAAACAGTGGGAACACACATGAGGCGAAGTAGCAGTGTCAAGTCAACGGACAAAGCTGTACTCATGTCACCTGGGAACTGCTAACTGACGATAGGTATAATACAAACCAACAGTTCTCGACGAGTCATGTCCAGTGTACTCGTAACCTAATGAGCACCTGCATACTATCTCCATTACGACGCACTGATGGCTGTGGGACAGACCATATCCCCTGCTGGGATGAGAAGCGTATGCACCAGTCTACTCTGGAGTATCGATGCCCTGTCTCGATAATTCTACAACTAGGGACCTGTATAAAGACGTGCTTATAGACTACCCAGCCCCCACTAGTGTGATCGCCATCACAACGCCGGTAGTCAAGCAAAGATCCTTAGGGCTCCATCAATATGTATTAGCGATATCTTAAAAGAAACATATACACATATTAAGATAGATACAAACCAAGTAGCATACTACAATATCGAGCAAGAGTGTCGTCAATCCATGTATATATCTCAAGCTTTCAAAATGTAATATAAAACTAGTACTATACAATAATAGCCTCTAGGGCATACATATCCAACAATCTCCCACTTGCATTAAAGGCCAGTAATTGGTGTACCGCATACCCAACGTCTGCACTAAGGCGAACTGATGGCGTACCGCATACCCAATAGCTTAAAAAGGCGCTCGAACTGTGTTTGAGGGAGGGCCTTTGTGAATGGATCCGCCGTGTTATCTTTAGTGTCCACTCTCCGTACCTCGATCTCCTGGCGATCAATGATCTCCCTGATCAGGTGATACCACCTCAAGATGTGTCTGGACTTTTGATGGGACCGTGGTTCCTTCACTAAAGCTATAGACCCATTGTTATTGCAATACAAAGATATTAGGTCAACAATGGACGGAACCACCTGAAGTTCACTAATGAACTTCTTCATTCAGACCGCCTCTTTTGCGGCATCGCTTGCAGCAATGTATTCAGCCTCCATCGTCGAGTCTACGACAGTATCCTGTTTGGAAGTCCTCCAACACACCGCCCCTCCATTAAGGATAAACACAAAACCCGAGACAGACTTGTTGTCGTCCTTGTCACTCTGAATGCTTGAATCGGTAAAGTACTTGACCCTGAGGACTCCATTACCGTAAACCAGGAACATTTCCTTAGTCCTTCTTAGGTACTTGAGAATGTTCTTCACTGTTGTCAAGTGGTTCTCATCTGGGTCTGACTGATACCGGCTCACCACGCTTAGTGCGTAAGCTACATCTGGTCTTATACATAGCATCGCATACATTATAGATCCTACCGCCGAAGCGTAGGGTATAGTGCTCATGCGAACCCTCTCCTCGTCAGTCTTGGGAGACATCTTCTTGGAGAGGGTGATTCCGTACAATGCGGGTATATTACTGCGCTTGGAATCTTCCATACTAAATCTCTTTAGTACGGTCTCTATGTACCTGGACTGCGAAAGTCCCAGAAATCTCTTAGATCTATCTCTGTAGATCTTGATCCCCAGAATGCACGAGGCATCGCCCAGGTCTATCATGGAGAACCGTTGTGACAAGAATAGCTTGACCGATTGTAGCATAGGAATGTCATTTCCTATCAAAAGAATGTCGTCCACGTACAAGACTAGGAACACGACAGTTCGTCCTACAATCTTCTTATAAATACAAGGCTCATTCTCGTTCTTGATGAAGTCAAATTCCTTGATTGCTTCATCAAAACAGATGTTCCAGCTCCGCGATGCGTGCTTTAATCCATAAATGGATTTAAGCAACTTGCACACCTTCCCGCTGCTCCCACTGTTTACAAAACCTTCTGGCTGATCCATATAAACGCATTCTTCGAAACTGCCGTTTAGAAAATCCATTTTTACGTCCATCTGCCAGATCTCATAGTCATGGAAGGCAGCAATGGCAAGTTGGATGCCAATTGATTTGAGCTTAGCTACTGGAGAAAAAAGTTTCGTCATAGTCCACACCAGCTCTTTGACGAAAACCTTTTGCAACGAGTCTAGCCTTATAGGTTTCCACCTGCCCATCTACACCAAGTTTCCTTTTCTAGATCCATTTGCATCTGATGGGTTTTACCCCAGGTGGTGCGATATCCAAGGTCCATACTTTATTGGTGTACATGGACTCCATTTCGGATTGCATAGCATCCAGCCACTTATCAGAGTCCCTACTGATAATGGCCTGCCTGAAACTGGTAGGATCATCTTCTTCCAAGATGCAATCCTCTCGATCCCCGTCTATGAGAAAACCGTAGTATCTCTCGGGCGGATGAGAAATCCTACTAGATCTGCGGAGTGGCTGAGGTTCGTCTGGGATTACTGAATCTAGTGGTTCCTCCAAATCTTCAGTTACATTTTGTGGTTCATGGATTTCTCCCAGTTCTACCATACTCCCATTAGTTTCTTTTACAAGAAACTCCCATTCTAAAAAGGTAGCATGGAGAGATACAAACACCTTCTGTTCCTCAGTGTGGTAGAACAGATGTCCTATTGAATCCTTAGGATATCCCACAAATTTATATAGAACTGAACGTGCCTGAAGCTTGTCTAGTTTCTGTGTTTTGACATAGGCTAGACAACCCCATATCTTAATAAATTTAAGACATGGTTTCTTAGTACTCCATATTTCATATGGAATTTTAGGCACAGATTTGGACGGAACTTGATTCAAAAGGTATGCCGCTATCTGAAGCGCATGTCCCCATAATGAAAAAGGCAACTCAGCATTACTCATCATGGAGCGAACCATATCCAATAGGGTACAGTTCCTCCGCTCTGATACACCATTGTGCTGTGGTGTATACGGAGGAGTAAGCTGAGAGAGAATTCGATTCTCATTTAAGTATTCTAAGAATTCCGTGCTTAATTACTCCCCTCCTCAATCTGATTAGAGGATTTTGATACTTTTGCCAGTCTGGTTCTCTACTTCGTTTCTAAATTCATTGAATTTCTCAAAAGCTTCAGATTTGTGTTTCATAAGATACACATATCCGAATCTATAGAGAACGTTAGTGAATGTGATGAAGTACGAGAACCCACCCCTTGCATGTATGGACATAGGACCACACACATCACTGTGTATGAGTTCCAAGAGCTCTATTGCTCTTTCCCCATGTCCGGTGAAAGGAGATTTGATCATCTTTCCTTTGAGACAAGACTGACAAGTTTCATAAGATAAAATTCAAACGTATCAAAGAGTCCATCTTTATGTAACTTACTTAGTCTTTTCTCTCCGATATGACCAAGTCTACAAAGCCACAGTAGGTGTTCTCACCAAAAATTTCTGCGCAAAAGAGTCCAATGTATCAAATGGCAGCGATATGCTTAAGAAAATGCGAACCAGTATTTTCCGGGCTGTTTTTTTACAAATTCCCGAATTTGAAACATCTAAATTTTGATTGTATCGAAAGTGTCTCGAAAAATCCTTCGATTTGATATATTATAGGCCATATATTTCATCCGGGATCAAAAGTTATCAGGCACCACGTTCCTACACGTGATCGGGGGTCACGTGCAGACACGTGATGGGTTCCTAAGCTCTAAATTAATAGAATTAAATTCTAATCAAATAATCAATCAATGGGGTCACGTGCCAATACATGATGGGCCTTTTAAACCTACTAAAAAGAATTAAAAGTATAATAAAATAACAAAGAAAAAACCCAAAGGGGCATCACGTGCTCACACGTGACCAAGGGTCACGTGCTGACACATGATAATTCTTGAATGCTTTAAAAACAACAGATTTAAATTCTGGCTAAAAGCTTAAACAGTGGGGTCACGTGCTCACACGTGATAGGCATCTAAACCTTCTGAACTAATAGAATTAAATTCTAAATTAAGGGAAATCGAAAACCCTAATAGTTATTTAGATCTTTCCAAACAAAAAGATTGCGCTCTGTAAAGAGGAGCACCGTTGGATTAAAAATCCAATGGTGATTAAAAATCACCAATTTATGGAAAGATTTTCCTGAAATTCACCAAGAATAACAAATAGAATATCTTTTGGATTAAAAATCCAATGGTGAATAAAATTCACTGAGTGATCTAAAAGATCAAGTTGGTTACAAAATCAATTAAAAATCTTTCAATGAAAAATTAGTTAAACAAATTGATTCTTTTCTTTCTCCTATAAATAGGAGCCAAGAAGAGAAGAGAGGAGGATCGCTTTTCTGATTTTTGGAGAAAATACAACAATAGAGAGAGAAAAAAAGAGTGGAGAATTTAATTCTCAAGAGAGAAAGAAAATTTCTTCAGAACCCTAGGTGAGAAAGGGGAAAGAGATCTAAGCACCATAAAACAAAGAAGAGAATTTAATTCTCAATTTAAGAGTTTAACTCTTCTGAACAAGAACTTAGTTCTTTCTTTGGTTGAAGATCCACAGAAGCAGATCTCCCCACAGGTTGAGAATTTAATTCTCATCGGAGAGATTCTGCCATGTAAATCCAAAACTTAGAGGGAGAATTTAAGTTTAAGGAATTTAATTCCCCCAAATTCATAGGAATTTATTTCCTCAAAATGAAACTAGGGTTTAACCCTATATGAGAATTTAATCCTCCCAAATTCACAGAAATTTAATTCCTCCAAATAAAACTAGGGTTTAACCCTACATGAGAATTTAATTATCCCAAATAAGAATTTAATTCTTCCACATACATAGGAATTTAATTCCTCTAAAATAGAATTAGGGTTTAACCATACAAAGAATCTAATTCTTAAAATAAGAGACTTAAAGCTCTACATGCATGTAAAGAACTTGGTTACGTGGTAACACGTGACCCCCATCCTCAATGATCATAAAAGAAAAAACAAGACTGAGTCATGTGCCCCCACGTGACCCCTAAAACAGATCACTCAAAATGTGAAAGAAAAACTTGGAGGCAATGCCTCACGTGCTCCCACGTGACCCTCAAAATAAAGGGAACAAAGCGAAATGCAGAATCAATTTTGGGCGCCCTCACGTGTCCCCACGTGACCCCTTAATAAACACTTTAATAATCAATACATGGATACCCATCACATGCCAACACGTGATGGCCTGAAGACTAAAAGTGTTTAACATTTATTTGCAGATTTGAGGGTAAAATAAAGAAGGTTTGTCCCAATTCTCAGGCGCCTCACGTGACCTCACGTGACCACCCCATTTTTAGTGTTTAACACTATTTTGAGCATTTTGTCCCCAGTGTTTAACACTGTTTTAAAACGCATCACGTGGGAACACGCGATCGCCAAATATCTTCTAGTGTTTAACGCCATTTTAAAACAAATCTAGCCTAAATTGCTAAGTCTTCCAGAGGCAAGACTTCCCTTTGAATGAGCCTCAAATTTATCCTTGTCTTCTAAGATTGATCATCTCATAATGTATATGAGTGCTCAGCACTCAATAAAAGATAAAGACATGGTCAGAACCCAGACTCATTTTTAGCATTGCTAAATAATGGGGGGGCTGAATCAAGAAAAATGTTCAACAGTCCAACAAAGGGCCAACATTTCAAACTTAATTGGACCTAGCCCAAGCTGGCCATAAGTCCTCAATTCAGACTTAACCGAGCCCATGTGCTCATAATCTAATTAATTTATCTTAGTCCCAAATTTGACTACAGATTTCCCAATCAATTTTAGTTCAAAGGTACATCTCTTCACTCCTTTTATATTTGTTGTTGTAATCCTTCAACGTCTTCAGAGAGGTGACGGGTCCCGATAGCTAATCATTCCATGAACTGTGTGGTCCTTAAACTCATGGACTATGATGTCCTTAAACTTTATAGACTATGACGTCTTTACACTGGACCGTGGGGTCCTTAAGCCCATGGACTATGATGTCCTTAACCTTTACAGACTTTGATGTCTTTAAACTGGACTGAGATGTTCTTAAACTAACGATGGACCGAGATGTCCTTAAAGTAACAATGGACCGAGATGTCCTTAAAATAACAATGGACCACCATGTACTTAAACTGGTAATCGACCGCAATGTCTCTAAACTAAACAATACAGTTCAAATTCTCTCTTGTTGGATCCAAACGATCCCGTTAAGTTGATCTTAGTATAAAATTAGACGAACATATCCTTAACAAACGTTTAAGTTGATCTTAGTCTCAAATAAGACTAACGTATCCTTAAACCTAACCCCCAAACCCAAATCTAAGAAGATACAGATTTGGACTAATCCACGTCCGACAACATAAATTAGTCTCCGTATACAATCCACGGGCAACAAAAAACAAAACAAACACCCACGACACCAAGTGACCATCTGGAGAAGGAGAAAGTGGTTACCGCGATGCGGTAGTGTAATTAACTGCAGGGGCTTGCGCCTGGTGGGAAGAGCGTCCCCACAATCAAAATCCCCTCAAATGAGGGGGAATCTGACGAAGTCTGCTACATCGGCCGCATCCGTTTAAACCTTCGATATACAGTGCCATAAATAAACTTAGCATCTTCGGAGATGTGGACGGATACACCAATTAGCATCTTCCCTCGAAATTCAGGCCCTAACATCCGATCGCGGTTTTCGGCGGGGAACAGATTCTGGCACGCCCGGTTGGACCTTTTCCTCTTTCCACTCCACACTTCGTGTGCCGTGTTTTTCCGCAATCAAATAATCGTGGTATGTATGTTTGTGGTTGCCCTTAGGGGAGTGGATACTGAAGCCGGCGTTTCGTCTTTATGAAGAATGGCGTTTGTTCCCACCTTAGCAACACAGGCTCTGTTATAACTGGTGGAGTCAAGTACGGGCCACTTGCAGGCTCAAATCTCTGCAATCCGGCTCTTCAAGAAATCAATAGGCTTCTCTTTGGGTCGATGCTCCTATCTCCCACCCTCGGTGCCTCAACACCGATGGAGGAAGCCCAGAGGGTGTCTGTCGTCCATAGGCAGGCTCCCCAAGCAGCAGCTTTGCTGACGGAATCAGTCTTCAAACAACTGGCACATGCCAAGGACCAAGGTCGACGCAGGGGGCAGAATATTCAAGCTCTCAAAAGAAACAGGGGGCAGGCTCGGCAAAATCCTGAAGCTAATCAATTCCCGGCTGTAAGAAATGGTCGACGTCGATATTGGCATCATACAAAATGAGCTGGGGGCAGTTCTCCGTATGGTTCTGTTTCAACCTCAGTGGTGAATGTTGTTCTAACAAGGAACAACATCAAATTGGTGCGAAGGGTTAGATAAAATTTTCCTACCGCAATATTTGAGATATCTCTGCATCCCATGGAGATCCCACAAGAGCAGAAACCAGTTCGCTCCCTGAAGCAGCTTTCCTCATCTATATATAAAGTACAGAAGCGAGTGAAAGTCTCTGTCGTCAACCGCGGCTCTTACCCTAAACGTCAGCCAAACTCTGACAAATCCTCTTTCAAATACAAGGGGACTCATCCTAAGACGGATCTCGATACAGCGGTTCCTCCCAAAACCAAAGAGGCTTTTCACAAAAAAGAGAGGCCCAATAAAGCTCAAGTGCCCGAAGCAAACTCCAAAGGACAAAACACCAAACGCCCCAAGCCTGGGGGCATGGTAGTTCACATAGTCTATGTGGTGAATTCCAAAGACAAAGTTCGAGCTTCTACTAGTCACCGACCTCAAACTCGGTCCTTAACAAAAGTTCAACTGCAACGTGAAAAGCTGCAGGAGATGCTTGCTCAGGTGGAAGCAAACGCTAATCCATCGTCTAAAGGCAAATTCCGAAGACGCACCTGGAGAAAGAACATAGAAGGGGTCGAATATTGATTTCCTAAAACGCGCTTTGAAAAAGGGAGATGCAGAAGCGGCAGAAATGTCCACTAAAATGAACCAGATGGCCCTTCTGATTCACGATATGGCTGGAATGATGGTTCAATCGGAACCACTGGCTGATGAACTGCCGGTAGTCGGTCTTAAAGATAAGGATGACATTTCAAATCCTCTGCAAAGCTCATCAGTGGCTGAGAAGGAAATGATTCCTAAAAGCAAAGCTGAACGAATATATCGATCAGCCAATCGAAGCTCACTACACCAGTGAAGCCACAAATAGATCAATCAAGATTGGTCGACCATATCCGACATGGCACAATCAAATACAGTACCCGCCAGAGTACACACTTCCAACGTGTCACATGTACAAAGGAACCGAGAATTCTCTCCCGCACATTGCGCGATTTGAACCTATCTGCGGCAATACTGATATACTTCTCCTCTGACAGTTCATCAGCTGTCTGGCGGGCATTTCCTTCAAATAGTATGTGGAACTCCCGAATGACTCCATGAATACCTTCGACAAAATGGAGATGCCCTCATGTCAGAGATTCGCTAGTGTGAATAAACGCACTACCGTGACGACACTGGTCAACGAAAGGGTTAGACCGAATGAGATTTGGGTTCAATGTGTTACCCGATGGCGAAATCTCTGGTCAAATACAAGCAACGCATCGATGAAGTTGAAGCCCTGGAAATGCTCATAGCCACCTTTGAGCCAAACTCAATGGCGTCCTCGTATATGGCCCTCTTCAAGCCGACCACCTTCCAGGCCTTGATTGACAAGCTGGCCCAAATGAACCAAATGACCCATAGGCCTTCCTCTTCAAAGACGAAGCCTTGGAATGAAAAGGGCAAAGGGAAAGTGACCTTTATCGCCAACGTTCAACAAAAACCGAGTGGCCCGAAACCGGTTGTTCGCCAAAGCAACAAGCGGCAATCCCTCGACGAGAAGTTAAGACGTTCTTACTCGTTTCCCCGGGATAAGATAAGGAGACTGTTTGAACTAGCAGTGCGCAATGGGCTCATTACTCTACCGCAGTCGAAACACCCACCGCAACCGAACAACGTCAACGATTCCAATTACTGCCCCTACCATCGAGTAATGGGCCATCCAATAGAAGATTGCTACGTCTTCAAAAACTAGGTTGAAGACCAGTACCAGCAAGGCAAATTCGCGTTGTCTGAAAATTGGATGGTAAACCCGCCACAACCACATGCTCAGAAAAAGATGGACATGCCGGGGGCATCGTGCTCATTCATAGAGGAAGCTCCATGGGAAGTGGTTCTTTCGGCAAAAACTAAAAGAATGCTGAAAGATCTTCAAACATGTCCGGCGATCAAGTGGAAAAGTCCGCTAGAGCCTGAGATCATTGAGGGAATGCTAAAACCGTGCCCGATGCCGAGAATTGGTAGCGATGGTCAAAACGCTCAGGCCCAGCCATCAAAGTCTTCAAAGAAGAAGAAAAAGCCCGTGAAGCCTGATGACAAGTGTACGGATCTGCAAAAGCATATTGACGCGCTGGAGGAATATAACCAGAAGGAGCGAACCCCGGTCACACTCTAAGAATTTCTCAACAATATCCTTGAGAGCGGAGATAACGATAATAACGACGGGGATGACTCGTCAGAAGAATCTGAGGACTATGTGGAAAGTTGCCACATGGTCTCTCATTCGGCGTTAACTAACGAAGAAGCTCACTCGGCGATAGAAGACAGCATAAAAGAGATGGGGGCAGGATCGAAGAAAAAACCCTTGGAACCGTCTGACTAGATGATCGACTTGCTACTGAACGAAGCCCGTCAGAAAAGCAAAGCCAATCGAGAGCGCGAACTGGCTATATTCGAAAAAGCCAAACGCCGACGACTGAATAAAAAGGTCGAAGCACCCCAACCGGATCGAAGCATCCCTATCGTCAGCAAAAGCAAGCTTAAAGTAAGGAAACGATTCGCTAGAGCCCTGTCATTAGGAATGAAGTTGCCCTCTTTCAGAGGAAATTCTCCTGGCAGTATACATCTTGATGAAGCGGACATACATCCTAACTTCTGCTTATACCATTAGAGGATTGCACACCCTACCGAGGAGTGCATAGCCTTTAAAATCTGGAGGCAGGGATATGTTGCCCACCGACAACACATTGAACGAGTGAAGCGCAAGGCTCTTCGGGAACAGAAAAGCACGACAGATGAGCGCAAAAGAGTTGCTGGCAACTGTCACATAGTCGACACCAAGGGATCGCAAGTTATCACCTTTGGAAGCGACTCTGACGAAGAAATCGCCCTTAGCCCTCTCTTCAAGGAATCCACCTCCGACAGAAAAAATGCGAAGATTTGCGAAAAAATCTAGCTGCGTAATCGTACGTTGCCCGAAAAATCTCGGACCTATGAACAAATGACTGAAACGTCGTTAAACTAATACAAACCCGCGGCGTTCCCAGGCTGACGTGGTAAAAAAACGGTATGTCCATAAGCGAGATTGGCACGGATGAAAACCCGAAAGGGCTCCGTGAGTAAAAACAGCAGGGTTACCGGCGAGTTTTGTGGAAACCTGAAAGGGCGCAATCTCATTAAAAGACACTTGCAAGGTCCTCTCGACCTTGTGAGGAGAAAATACCTGCGTGAGATCCTTACGACTCACAAGGGAGCAACACATTTAGGGATCCCCACGATTCCTAAGGAGAAATTACACTTACGAGATCCTCACGACTCGTAAGGAGAACTCTCTTACTAGACCCTCATGGCTCGTTGAATTCAAAAGCCTTAAGCTACAGGTATTTGAACCTGTTCTTAAGCAGTCATACACCCTGAATTTGCCTTACAAGCGTTTCGATATCGATCCTTGTATACAATCCACGGGCGCGAATAAACATTTCCCTAACAAATTCCTACCCGCGACTAGGGATATGTTTACACAGTGGACAACCCTTGTAAGTCCTCTCGACTTATAAAGAGAAAATACTCTTGTAAGATCCTTACGACTTATAAGAGAACACACACTTGGGAATCCTCACGTTTCCTAAGGAGAAAACACACCTACGAGATCCTCACGACTCGTAGGGAGAAATACCTTTATGAGACCCTTACGGCTCGTAAAGTTAAAAGCCTTAGTCGACAGGATCCTAACCCTGTTTTCTAACCTACCTTTGTTCAACATCGACAAAGGCAAATGATGATTCGCTCCTGGTATTGTCGTAGTGGTAGCGGTACTGATGCCTAAATCGGTATCAAATCCCAAACTCGCAGCGAAAAGTCAGCAAGCCACAAATGCATATGAAAAAGCCGAAATGATTGGGCAACTTTCAAATCATCAAGTAAAAATGTATGCATGCAAAATAGCCGAAATGATTGGGTAACTCGTAATAAAAAGTAGCGAGTAAAAAGAAAAATAGACAAAATGATTGGGCACCGCGAAAAATAGCCAAAATGATTGGGCAATCGCGATTTTCGCGATATAAAAAGCTGAAATTATAGAGCATCACGGAAAGAATAAGAAAAATGATGAAAGAATGAAACTTTTTCCCTTACAGGTGAGATCACATCGATCCCTGTATACAATCCAGGGGCACAAACAAAGAGGGAACCATACCTTCCTAACAGGCTCCATCAGAAAGCGAAGCCAAATCTCGACGGTTCATAGACAACCTAGAGACAACCTCGACATTTGTCGTAAGATTGCAGACACAATGTCAACAAACAAAGCAAAGGAATATCCCTAGCATCAGGGTCTCGACGTCAACATCGACAACTTAGAGATCACTAACGGCGTTTCTCCTCACTCCAACCAGATGCAGACGTAACGTCGACAACCGACCTCAGAGTCGCAACGAAATGGAGCCATAGAAAAGTCCCTAGTTCCAAATCTCAATGGCCACATCTACAGCCTGGAGACCAACAACGGTGTGCCTCCTCATTCCAGCAGGACACAGATATTACACTATCAAACGGAGCCACGGCATAGTCCCTAGTTCCAAATCTCGACGGTTCACAGACAACCTAGAGACCATCTCAGCATTCGTCTCGTTACACCAGACAAAATGTCAACAACGGCGTTCCTTCGCAGTCCAGCAGGATGTAGATGCAACGTCAACAAAAGACCTCACGGTTGAAACAAAGCGGAGTGACGGCGAAATCCCAGCTCTACCTCAGCATTCGTCTCGCTACACCAGACGCAATGTCAACAACAACGTTCCTACGCAGTCTAGCAGGATGCAGATGCAACGTCAACAAAAAACCTCACGGTCGAAACAAAGCGGAGTGACGGTGAAATCCCAGCTCCACCTCAGCATTCGTCTCGTTACACCAGACGCAATGTCAACAACGGCATTCCTTTGCAGTCCAGCAGGATGCAGACGCAGCGTCAACAAAATACCCCATGGTTAAAACAAAGCGGAGTGACGACAAAATCCCAGCTCCACTTCGGCATTCGTCTCATTACAGCAGACGCAATGTCAACAACGTCGTTCCATCGCAGTATAGGGTTCCTAGGCACTCTAGTGGAGTCTCACAAGTGATCAAACATGCAAATTTCTAAAAATTACGGTGCCGAGAAAACCTAGAACGGATCGTTAACTAGATATATATATAGGCGAAGCAAGCAAGTAAATGGAAATGTATCTAAAGGAAAGGGGCTACAACCTTTGTAGATCCGGTCCACCACTTCCTAAGCTCCACGATGATCTCCCTCCACTGTCCAAATCGAACTCACGACTCTAGCATTGGCATCATCGAAGAATGGGCGGGCTTGATCGTCGGTTCAATACCGAAGATGATCTACGTCGAAGCATCACAAGAACAAGCTCCAACTTCACCAAGCTTTGAAAACTTGTGAAGTAAACACTCTATACAACTTGGCAAGAGGTAGAGGATGAAGAAATAGGAAGTGGGTAGACTTTATATTTGGATTTCTCACTCAATTTCACTAGTTGCCATTGATGGCCACTAGCTTTCTTCATGTTGAAGAAGATGAAGAAGAAGAAGAAGATATGATAAGTTTTTTAATAATTAGATAAAATAAATCAATACTTATCATACTTTCAACTATAGTTAAGTGTAGAGAAAAGACCATGGTTAAAAGGATGGTTAGGGTTAAGCATAAGAACAAAAGAGTGACTTAGTCAAAGTTTCAAGAAACTTCAACTAAAAACAAAACAATCAATCATTCATTTATCTTTTTCTTTTTCCAAATGAATAAATAAGAAAGATAAATGAATAAATAATCAAAACCCTAATCATTAACTTAAACCATGGTTTGATTCTTTACACTTAACCAAGTAAGCATGTATCATCAAACATGATACAAGCATGTGCACAAAACTATATCGCATATACAATGTGCAGAATTCAAGTGAGAAAATCCTTTTAAAGTGAACCAATACTAGTTAACGCAAAGTAACATATCAAATATATAAATATGCACTAAATCATTAAATCAACACTTGATTTAACGATCCGGTCATATCGGATATAACCGACTAGTATCATACGTATCGGCTTATCGAATCAATCCTTGATTCGATAACTAGGTTATATCGCATATAACCAATCGATACATAGATCGCGAGAATGTAATACGGTATCGCATACTCGAATTATTCTCGTTCCCGCACATATCTCATATGCGCTCCTATTTCGTTTCGCTTGAGCCAGGAAACCTCTGTGTAGGACTCTAAAGACTCGTCAATACGCCGGCAGCAGATGATGATCATATCAAACACCCACAAGTCGCAAGCGGTCTGCTAAACGTAACGGCCACCCGGGTATTGAGCGATCAGAAGATCGACGAGCAAGCCCGCTCACACTCCTGTGAATCCAACCAGTAACACTTACCGTACAGTCTGGTCTGATCGTCTGATATGTCGCATATCTCGCCTAGTGGTGGTAAACGTCAGACCCCAATAGCTCGATAAGTCATGCCGACTTGAGGTCCATAACATTCGTGAAACTACTGATAACTGTTACCAGTATATCACTGCAACCCTGGCCAGGGATTTCCTGTTATGGCCAGTCGAGCATTGCGCAACATCAACCCCCAATACCGGGTGAGACGAATCCCCTCCTATCGCTCATTGCCTCCATGTGAATCGGGACTGTACCCAAAAACCACCTGTTTCCATGACTCAGTAGAGCCGTGGTAGGGTGGAAATCAAAGCACAGTGGGAGACACACAAGACTCTATGACGATCTCGGGTCAACAGACTAAGCTGTACCAGTGTCACCAGAGAACTGCCATCTGATGTGAGGTATAATACCATCTGGGAGTTCTCGGCGAGTCCGTTCAGTGTACCCAGTCTCCACCGAGCACCCGCATACCATCTTCGATGTCAAACACCAATGGATATGGGATCATCCATCTCCCATCGCATGGGTCGAGAAGATATGCGCTAGTCTACTCTGGAATATCGATGCCCCGTCTCGATATTCCCACGACTAGGAACATTTCAAGGATGTACTCATGGACTACCCAGGCCCCACTAGTATGATCTACATCATAGTCCTGGAAGTCGAGTACACATCCAAAGGGCTTTATCAACATGTAATCAGAGAGACAGAAAGTATACATGTTAAGATAAAGAGCAACCAGATAGCGTACTATCATGTCGAGCAAGAAAGTCCTACCTATATATGTCCCAGCATCCACTACAATATACATCCAATGTACAGTAATGGCCTCTAGGGCATACATATAATTAACAATCTCCCACTTGCACTAGGGCCATCTGTAGCAGTGGTTGCAGTATCACATACTCAACCATCCCCTAAAAGTCTCTCTTTGGGAAAAGGGCCTTCGTGAGTGGATCCGCCGTGTTGTCCTCTGAGTCTACTCTCCTAACCTCGATCACCCTGGAGATCAACTATCTCCATGATCAGGTGATGCTGCCTCAGAATTTGTCTGGGTCACTGATGGGACCAGGGTTCCAGGGCCAAAGCCACACTTCCATTGTCATACAATGGCAGGAACCTAGTTCATCTTATGAACCAATATACACCCAAACTTCCTCTTTGGTAGTATCTTCAATAGCGATGTTACCAGCCTTTATCGTCTAGTTTGCCACGATATCTAGCTTGGAACTCTTCCAACATACCGTCCCTTTACTGAGGGTAAAGACAGTGCCTGTGACTGACATTCAGTCGTCTTTATCACCCTGGAACCCTTCCAGTGATTCTCCCCAGGATCTGTTGATACTATCTCACTACAACCAGTGAGTATCCTAACATCCAATTAGATCTATCTCATAGATCCAAAGCTTAGGATTTAGTAGGTATCATTTTGATCCTATATGGAAAATCCTTGTGATAATAGGAGATTGACCGATCGTAGTATAGGAAACTCTTTTCCTATCAAGAGTATGTTGTCTACGTACAATACGAAGATGACCACCTTACTCTCTACTACCCTTTTGTATATACAAGGTTCGTCTACCATTTTGATGAAGTCAAACACTTTGACTATCACATCAAAACAGACGTTCCAACTCCGCGATGCCTGCTTTATCCTATAAAGCATCTTGCACACGTTTCCGCTGCTCCCACTGTCTACGAGGCCCTCTGACAGTGTTCTTATAGACGTTCTCTTCTAAATCAATATTTAGAAAAGTTGTCATGGCATCCAACCACCAGATATCGTAGTCATGGTATGTAGCCGTGGCAAGTAGGATCTGGATGGACTTAAGCATAGTCCCTGGAAAAGGTTTCATCATTATTCGTTCCTGGTCGATGACGAAAACCTTTAACAAGTCTAGCTATGAAAGTCTCAACTTGTCCATCTACACCAAGTAATCTTCTCAAGATATACTTGCTCCTGATGGGGATTTAACCCTTCAGATATAGCAACCAAAGTCCATACTTTGTTGGTGTATAAGGATTCCATCTCAGATCACTAAGCATCCAGCCATTCTTACAGAGTCCCTACTCTCGATGGCCTGCTCGAAACTGGTTGGGTCATCATCTCATGATGCAATCCTCGCTCCCACTGTCATCGAGAAACCGAGGTATCTCTCAGGCAGGCGAGGAACCCTACCAGATCGGCGGAGAGGCTGAGGTTCGTCGGAGACTATAGAATCCTTTGGTTCTGTCAAATCTTCAGCTGTAGTTTCGTATAGCTGGAACCTTTCCAGTTCTACAAAACTGACCTTGCCTCGATCTTGTCCGGATTTTGCTTTTGACATAGGCCGGACAATCCCAAATCTTAACTTACTTTAAGAGATAGGATCTTCCCACACCATATCTTATATGGAGTGGTAGGCACTGATTTGATTCAAACCTAATTCAATAGTCATGCAGCTTCTCAAGTGCATAACTCCCAATAGGAAACAGGTAACTCAGTAATACTCATCATAGAGCACACCATATCTAATATCGTGTGATTGCTCCGTCCTGACACACCGTTGTGCTGTGGTGTATTCAGAGGAGTAATACGGAGAGAGAATCTCATTCTCCTTTAGAATAGTCCAGGAATTCTATGCACAAGTATTCTCCTCCCTGATCTTATCATAGGACATAATACTTATACCCGCATTTTGGTTCTCTACTTCCTACTTATATTCTGTGAATACCTCAAAAGGTTCGGACTTATATTTCAACAGGAATATATGATTGAATCTTGAGAGATCATCAGAGAATATAATGAAGTATAAAGAACCAGTCCTGGCATGTGTAGACAGGAGACCTTACATACATCATCATACATCAGTCCCAAGAGTTCATTAACTCTTTCTCTGTTTCCAATAAACAGAGCTATGGTCATATTATCTTTGTGACATGACTGGCAAGTTTCACAAGATATAAATTCAAACTGATTTAAATATACATCTAAATGTAACTTCAGCCAGTCGGGTCGCATTGATATGACCTAGTCTACAATGCCTCAAGAAGAATTCGTTCATTTCTGAACTCTTCTTCTTGTGTGTGTTTAGTATACTAGGAACTGTAGTTTGATTTAGAACGTTAATGCTTTTAGATAACGTGCCTGAACCGATCAACTTTTGATATAGGAAATGTTCAAAACATTATCCATCAATACAAAATTATATCCTTTCTTTACTGATAAAGAGACTGATATGATTTTGTATATCAGGTTCGGTATCTAATAGCATTCGTTCAGAATCAATGTATTCGTAATACAGGGTGACAGTGACCAACAGACTTGGCTGCAACACTTGCCCCGTTTTCTGTCTCATGAAACTTATCACCCGTTCTCAGTTTTTCTACCCTTTTGTAGGCCTATGTAACAGATTACATATCTGGGATCCTGATCCGGTATCATATACCCAGGATGCAGAGGATACTGAGAAACAGTTCTTTGTAATGAACACACCCGAAGAAGATGCATCATATGTACGTTCTTCGTTTGGGCGGCATAGGAAATCTGGTATTCCCCTATATCCTGCTCTGTCTTATAACAATTATAAGTGGGAGCGGGACCAACGTTCCCCAGCTCAGTATAACAAGCGGGTTCGGTCAAAATTCCGTTTTATTATCTTGATTAAGGCGTGATATGGTCGCTACCAGGAGAGAGAGAGAAGAAAACACTCTGCGTGCGCTCTTGCAAGATCAGATTGGTTATATATTTTATCTAATCAGGATGGCTCCCACTGTTTTTATCAAATCTTCCTTCAAACCTTAAAAGGAAAGATTAGCCGGGATTAATTACACTCTACAAGTTCGCCAATCTTTCAACCAGGCCAGTGTCGGTACTTTGAGGGAGGTTTCCCGTACTTTCGTACGGACCTAATTATAGTAAACCTCGTTTTCCCAGAGACTTAACCCCGTTGACACCTTTCTAGACACCTACTTGATCGGCTAATTGCAAAGTGCAAAACTCTCCCAGGAGTAACAATTACTCGCAGTGGGTATCGGGATCCAACTATCACATAGAAGGTATGCAATCTCATTGCAAGTTTCAACACTTGAAACTCCCGATAAAGGTTTTTACCCCTAGCACCTATGACCTTAACTATGGTCAACAAATCATAAGTACTAGTCAAGTTCTACCCGTCATTTCGTGATTAATTAGACCCACCCACATGACCCTTAACTAAGGTCAACAAAGTCACGCGACTGTCCTAACTAATCGCATCATATGCGGTGTAGGAAGACATCACTTAGCTACCGTACACTGTGCCTTGACTATGGTCAACAAACACAGCACGAATACTAAGTACTCTACTTCCTAAAATGACGGAGGGTTGCGAATGGTTTTTGTGAAAACCTTTAACGCTTTGAACTTGATCTCGTTGCGGAATCAAATGGTTTTTAAATGGAATGTTTTCGAGGCTTTTCTAGTTTTGCTAAAGGGGTCACTCCCGGTGAAGGGATCGTCGGCCCTTTCCTCGTCGAATGAGGTGCGGGATATATCATATATATCACTGTGCAAAGCGGAAACTATAGAAGCGATCAAAGACAAACCGAGGGTTGTAGCATCTGCCAGTTATTGCTAAAGGAGTCACTCCCGGTGAAGGGATCTCGGTCCTTTCCTCATCGAATAAGGTGCAGGATGTTCTATAATGAACACCGCGATGCAAAGCAAGAACTGTAGCTACCTGTTTTTATTTTGAAATTCGATTCCACAACATCAATTAGGTTTATTTTCTTTCATTAATCTCATTAATGAATATCCCATCATTTAAATCCACCTAAACATCACAGATAAATATAACGTACGCTTATGCCATCCGCATTCGCCTCGATGTCCTGTCTGCACCGTTAGGTTAGGTAACTAACGGCAGAGCGGGGCAGGGCTAGCGCGGGTGTAAAACATAAGCAACGTTTATATAATATATCATATACATTATATATAATATCTGTCACAGAACATCACAGATAAATCACAGCAGAAGAAATATATGAAATATTGGATATACTAGGACGTCCGTGTTTTCAATACGAACCAGTATAAAACACGGATTCCATGGTCGTGATGAATAGCCAATCCCACACCCCTAGACCCCTACGAGAGCGGCAAGCAACCCTACCAATTCTAGGGTTAGGAGACTCGGACTCGACTCCTCGAGATGGTCTCCCACTGGACCCCAGAACCCGGTTACTTGTGCTCCCCTCCTTGGGTCTATCCTAGTGCAGAAAAGTAAATAATATACATCAACGGTGACATCTTCCGCAACCTGGAAGTGCCCCAATAAAAGAATATTACATACAAGTTTTTACATGAATGAAAATGAAAAAACACTCATCTCACATAAAAACCCCCCGGCTATTCAAACACGACGATCCAATATAACATATCCAGCAACACATAACATCACATGTCATCAACGTAAGTAAATATGCGCATCCCAATTGTCGTTGACATATAGCAACGAAACCGGCGATATCACATATTACACTTACGGTCACAGAAAAGAAAGTGTAAAACTACAACAGTTGGAATCCGCAATCTCTTTAGACATCGCATGCCTAATCAAATGAATTCTTTAGACATCGCATGCCTAACAATTATAAACCCCGCATTTTAGTCTCATTATCGAAAACACTTTTCAATATCAAGTCGGGCAATTCAACAGGATTCCCGACATTTTGATCGAATGCTCGTCGCAAACTTTAGTAGGCGGCCGCACCCCCGACGCCGTCGACGAAGTGCACCAAGGAGGAACACCGCTACCGGGAGCATCCGAACGGATGCTTTCGGCGACGGGGTTCTCCTACAGTCACTTGGTCGGGGCTATGGGGTGAGGCTGTCTATTAAGTTTACCCGGCGAGTATCCGCGTACGCTACGTGATTGCGACGGACTTTTGATCACATCAAAACTCCGTGGCAACCGATCAAGTGAGACTCAACTGCTACGTTTATAATATTCATTCCGTTATCTCATAACAATTTGTGAATTCCAATTATTGTATCACATTCCGGATAAATAGAAAATGCTAAACTTTTCGATCGAACAATCGAACACCCAAGTTTTCGCGATACAGCTCAACACATGAAATAAGTCTAACAACATTCAGTTCATGCCTCAGTACCAACGGTCCAGCCGTAGAAGGGTCAAGCCAACGCCTCACATGTGGCACGCCGTACTGCCCCAAACCCGAAGGTTGAAAGGGCAGTTCAAGACGGTCACATAATCGAGTTAAGGTTTGTTGTCTTCTAGAGGGTCCATCGAGTTACTTGCACTACTTAGAACGTCGTTAAACTACGGAAAATTCCAACAATTGGAAATTTCCCGGCAGGGGAAAAAGTTGGTATTTATATCCGGTCGAACCTTTTAACATATTCTAAGAATACCCGGAAAAGCACACCGACAAAAATTAGACAGTCCGATCGAATACACCGAGTCCCCAATACAACCCAGAAAATGCAACTCTGGAAAAAATTATTAAAATCCCCAGGAAATCCAGCACAGATAACTAAGAATTACTGTGTGAAAGTGGATGCACAAAACGACAAATTGGCCGCGGATCCGCCGCATGAGCATGCTCATGCCGCGGATCCGCGCCGCCATTATGGAATCAAGCTCTTGAATTTTACAGTATCCCTTATATCTTCCTGCTGATTTTCCTGAATATTTTTAATCTACAAAAAACCACATTTTACAGAAAAGTCCAGAGAGCATTTTTCAAGTCGGGTTTTGGGTCGATCGGACTTCTAATTCCGTCGGGACTTCGCCTAAGGCTCTAGCTAGGCTTTGATTCCACTCTAGGGTTCCTAGGCATTCTAGTGGAGTCTCACAAGTGATCAAACATGCAAATTTCTAAAAATTACGGTGCCGAGAAAACCTAGAACGGATCGTTAACTAGATATATATATAGGCGAAGCAAGCAAGTAAATGGAAATGTATCTAAAGGAAAGGGGCTACAACCTTTGTAGATCCGGTCCACCACTTCCTAAGCTCCACGATGATCTCCCTCCGCTGTCCAAATCGAACTCATGACTCTAGCATTGGCATCATCGAAGAATGGGCGGGCTTGATCGTCGGTTCGATGCCGAAGATGATCTACGTCGAAGCATCACAAGAACAAGCTCCAACTTCACCAAGCTTTGAAAACTTGTGAAGTAAACACCCTATACAACTTGGCAAGAGGTAGAGGATGAAGAAATAGGAAGTGGGTAGACTTTATATTTGGATTTCTCACTCAATTTCACTAGTTGCCATTGATGGCCACTAGCTTTCTTCATGTTGAAGAAGATGAAGAAGAAGAAGAAGATATGATAAGTTTTTTAATAATTAGATAAAATAAATCAATACTTATCATACTTTCAACTATAGTTAAGTGTAGAGAAAAGACCATGGTTAAAAGGATGGTTAGGGTTAAGCATAAGAACAAAAGAGTGACTTAGTCAAAGTTTCAAGAAACTTCAACTAAAAACAAAACAATCAATCATTCATTTATCTTTTTCTTTTTCCAAATGAATAAATAAGAAAGATAAATGAATAAATAATCAAAACCCTAATCTTTAACTTAAACCATGGTTTGATTCTTTACACTTAACCAAGTAAGCATGTATCATCAAACATGATACAAACATGTGCACAAAACTATATCGCATATACAATGTGCAGAATTCAAGTGAGAAAATCCTTTTAAAGTGAACCAATACTAGTTAACGCAAAGTAATATATCAAATATATAAATATGCACTAAATCATTAAATTAACACTTGATTTTACGATCCGGTCATATCGGATATAACCGACTAGTATCATACGTATCGGCTTATCGAATCAATCCTTGATTCGATAACTAGGTTATATCGCATATAACCAATCGATACATAGATCGCGAGAATGTAATACGGTATCGCATACTCGAATTATTTTTGGTCCCGCACATATCTCATATGCGCTCCTATTTCGTTTCGCTTGAGCCAGGAAACCTCTGTGTAGGACTCTAAAGACTCGTCAATACGCCGGCAGCAGATGATGATCATATCAAACACCCACAAGCCGCAAGCGGTCTGCTAAACGTAACGGCCACCCGGGTATTGAGCGATCAGAAGATCGATGAGCAAGCCCGCTCACACACCTGTGAATCCAACCAGTAACACTTACCGTACAGTCCGGTCTGATCGTCTGATATGTCGCATATCTCGCCTAGGGGTGGTAAACGTCAGACCCCAATAGCTCGATAAGTCATGCCGACTTGAGGTCCATAACCTTCGTGAAACTACCGATAACTCTTACCAGTATATCACTGCAACCCTGGCCAGGGATTTCCTGTTATGGCCAGTCGAGCATTGCGCAACATCAACCCCCAATACCGGGAGAGACAAATCCCCTCCTATCGCTCATTGCCTCCATGTGAATCGGGACTGTACCCAAAAACCACCTGTTTGCACGACTCAGTAGAGCCGTGGTAGGGTGGAAATCAAAGAACAGTGGGAGACACACAAGACTCTATGACGATCTCGGGTCAACAGACTAAGCTGTACCAGTGTCACCAGAGAACTGCTATCTGACGTGAGGTATAATACCATCTGGGAGTTCTCGGCGAGTCCGTTCAGTGTACCCAGTCTCCACCGAGCACCCGCATACCATCTTCGATGTCAAACACCAATGGATATGGGATCATCCATCGCCCATCGCATGGGTCGAGAAGATATGCGCTAGTCTACTCTGGAATATCGATGCCCCGTCTCGATATTCCCACGACTAGGAACATTTCAAGGATGTACTCATGGACTACCCTGGCCCCACTAGTATGATCTACATCATAGTCCTGGAAGTCGAGTACACATCCAAAGGGATTTATCAACATGTAATCAGAGAGACAGAAAGTATACATGTTAAGATAAAGACCAACCAGATAGCGTACTATCATGTCGAGCAAGAAAGTCCTACCTATATATGTCCCAGCATCCACTACAATATACATCCAATGTACAGTAATGGCCTCTAGGGCATACATATAACTAACACGCGGTCCAGCAGGATGCAAATACGACGTCAACAAAAGATCCCATGGTCGAAACAAAGCGGAGTGACGACAAAATCCCAGCTCCACCTCATCATTCGTCTCGTTACAGCAGACGCAACACCAAAGCAAATGAAGCAAAGGCCAAATTCCTAACTTCAGGGTCATAAAACCTGAAAGGCCATCGGAGATCATCCCACACCGGCGCAGAGTGGTCACCACCTTGACGTTCGTCTCGATATAGCAGACGAGATGTCACTACAGCGTCCTTCCTCCAACAGGGTTCAGACACTCCAAAGCAAACGAAGCGAAGGCCAAATTCTTAGCTTCAGGGTCTTGACGGTAACTCATATAAAACCTGAAAGACCAGAGATCATCACACATGGAGTGGTCACCACCTCTACGTTCATCTCGATACAGCAGACGAGATGTCACCACAGCATTCTTCCTCCAGCAGGATTCAGACGCGACAATCAAACAACGGAGCCACGGCAAAATCCCTAGTTCCAAACCTCGACGGTTCACCAACAACCTAGAGACAACAGCGACACTCATCTCGATACAGCAGACGCAATGCCAGCAAACGAAGCAAAGGCCAAATTCCTAGCTTCAGGGTCTTGACGGTAACTCATATAAAACCTGAAAGACTATTGGAGATTATCCCACACCAGCGCGGAGTGGTTATGACTCATCAGGGCTACCTAAACTGAGCCTAACCTCAAGTAAAAAGCGGCATGGCAAAATTCCTAACGCTTGCTCTTCCGACAGTCAGACTGCCTAGGAAGATTGCTTGAAGACGTCTTGTCTAGCCCCCGAAGGAATCAGAGACACGGCAGTCGCAAGGCTACTCGAACAGCAAGATTTCCTATCGAGGAATACATCAGCCAACGCGGCGGTACGACAGGCAAAACCGTAGTACCACAGACCCTAACGGACTTCTATCGTAAAGAGAAGAGGTTAACTGTGACGTTGGGACATTCTTGAGAGAATCTCTCGATTCATCTCAACCACAGGGAAATCAGTGTCCTTGCAAAAACCTCCTTGATTCAGGAAAATCAGCGTCCTTGATGAGAGCATCCCGATTCGCGTCGACCCGTAGAGAAATCAGCGTCTTTGCAGGAATACCTCGATTCATCTCAACCCCAGGGAAATCAGTGTCCTTGGCAATCTCCTCAATTCAGGGAAATCAGCGTCCTTGACGAGAGCATCTCGATTTGCGTCGACCTACAGAGAAATCAGCGTCTTTGCAGGAATACTTCGATTCGTCTCAACCCCAGGGAAATCAGTGTACTTGGCAAAAACCTCGATTCAGCGAAATCAGCGTCCTTGCCGAGAGCATCTCGATTCGCATCGACCCGCAGAGAAATCAGCGTCTTTGCAGGAATAACTCGATTCGTCTCAACTCCGAGGAAATCAGTGTCCTTGGTAAATACCTTGATTTAGGGAAATCGGCGTCCTTGACGAGAGCACCTCAATTCGCATCGACCCGCAGAGAAATCATCGTCTTTGCAGGAATACCTCGATTCGTTTCAACTCCGACGAAATCAGTGTCCTTGGCTAAAACCTCGATTCAGGGAATTCATCGTCCTTGACGAGAGCATCTCGATTCGCGTCGACCCGTAGAGAAATCAGCGTCTTTACAGGAATATCTCGATTCGTCTCAACCCCAAGGAAATCAGTGTCCTTGGCAACCTCCTCGATTCAGGGAAATCAGTGTCTTTGACGAGAGCATCTCGATTCGCGTCGACCCGCAGAGAAATCAGCGTCTTTGCAGGAATAGCTCGATTCGTCTCAACCCAAGGGAAATCAGTGTCGTTGGCAACCTCCTCGATTCAGGGAAATCAGCGTCCTTGACGAGAGCATCTCGATTCGCGTCGACCCGCAGAGAAATCAGCGTCTTTGCAGGAATACCTCGATCCATCTCAACTCCGAGGAAATCAGTGTCCTTGGCAAATACCTCGATTCAGGGAAATCAGCATCCTTGACTAGAGCAACTCGATTCGCATCGACCCGCAGAGAAATCAGCGACTTTGCAGGAATACTTCAATTCATTTCAACTCCGAGGAAATCAGAGTCCTTGGCAAAAACCACCTTGATTCAGGGAAATCAGCATCCTTGATGAAAGCATCTCGATTCGCGTCGACCCGCAGAGAATTCAGCGTCTTTGCAGGAATACCTCAATTCGTCTCAACCCTAGGGAAATCAGTTTCCTTGGCAACCTCCTCGATTAAGGGAAATCAGCATCCTTGATGAGAGCATCTCGATTCGCGTCGACCCGCAGAGAAATCAGCGTCTTTGCAGGAATACCTCCATTCGTCTCAACCCCAGGGAAATCAGTGTCGTTGGCAACCTCCTCAATTCAGGGAAATCAGCGTCCTTGATGAGAGCATCTCGATTCGCGTTGACCCGCAGAGAAATCAGCGTCTTTGTAGGAATACCTCGATTCACTGAACTCTGAGGAAACCAGTGTCCTTGGCAAATACCTCAATTCAGGGAAATCAGCGTCCTTGACGAGAGCACCTCGATTCGCATCGACTCGCAGGGAACTCATCGTCTTTGCAGGAATACTCGATTCGTTTCAATTCCGAGGAAATCAGTGTCCTTGGCAAAAACCTCGATTCAGGGAAATCAGCGTCCTTAACGAGAGCATCTCGATTCGCGTTGACCCGCAGAGAAATCAGCGTCTTTGCAGGAATACCTCGATTCGTCTCAACCCCAGGGAAATCAGTGTCCTTGGCAGGCTCCTCGATTCAGAGAAATCAGCGTCCTTGACGAGAGCATCTCGATTCGCGTCGACCCGCAGAGAAATCAGCGTCTTTGCAGGAATACCTCGATTCGTTTCGACTCCAGTGAAATCAGTATCCTTAGCAAATACCTTGATTGAGGAAATTTGCATCGACCTGCACAGAAATCGGTGTCTCTGCAGGAATATACGATGTCAGCAAAGCGGAGCCACGACAAAGTTCCTTGTTCCATGACTCAGCGGTGCACAGACAAACCAAAGTCAACCCTCGACCTCCCTGTTGAAGCAATGCTTCTACTCGGAAGTAGGTCAACTCATCAATCACTTATGAGTCCGCTCGACTTGTAAAGAAAAAAATTCTCTTGTGAGATCCTTACGACTCTCAAGAGAAAACACACTTAGGAATACTCACGATTCCTAAGAAGAAAATACACCTATGAGATCCTCTCGACTCGTAGGGAGAAAAAAATTTTATGAGGCCCTCACGGCTCATAATGATGAAAAGTCTTAGGCAGCAGATCTGAACCTGTTTCCTAAGCCATCGCTTCTTATCTCGATTCAGGGAAATCAGCGTCCTTGGTGAGAACCTCTCGATTCGTTTCGACCCGCAAGAAAATCAGTGTCTTTGCGAGAATCTCTCGATTCATCCCAACTTGCGGGGAAATTAGTGTCCCTACGCATAAAGAAAATTCTCTTGTGGAATCCTTACAATTCTCAAGAGAAAACGTACTTAGGAGTCCTCACGACTCCTAAGGAGAAAAGACCCCTATGAGATCCTCACGACTCGTAGGGAGAAAAGCATTTGTGAGACCCTCACGGCTCATAAAGTTGAAAAGTCTTAAACAACAGATCCTAATCCTGTTTCCTAAGCCATTGCTACCTTATAAAGAGTTCAAGATGAACTGTTATCTACCATCTATGGGCCACACTTGCCAAAGCTACATGCCACTGAAATGGAGAAGTTACTCATGAACATATAAACTACTTCACGCTAGAGTAAAATATAAAGAAATACAAGGGTGCGGCTCATGGAGTTGAGGGTTTGGAGCTATAAGGGTGCGGCTCATGGAGTTGAGGGTTTGGAGCTATATCTCTTAAGAGTCGAGATTTGAGTCAATGATAAATGACGACGCTTGTGTCCGCTCGTTATCTTCTCAATTCAAGATCCTTAAAATTATATACCAACCCGAAACTGGTCATACGCTATGCATAACTATGAACTACTTCACCCACATACATACTAACATGGGCAAAGTAATGGGGGGCATTTGTTCTCATAAAAAATTTCTGCGCAAAAGAGTCCAAGGTATCAAATGGCAGCGATACGCTTAAGAAAATACGAACCAGTATTTCTCGGGATGTTTTTTTTACACATTCCAGAATTTTAAACATCTAAATTTTGATTGTATCGAAAGTGTATCGTAAAATCCTTCAATTTGATATATTATGGGCCTCATAATTCATCCGGGATCAAAAGTTATGAGGCATCACGTGCCTACACGTGATTGGGGGTCACGTGCGGACATGTGATGGGTTCCTAAGCTCTTAATTAATAGAATTAAATTCTAATCAAATAATCAATCAATGGGGTCACGTGCCAACACGTGATGGGCCTTTGAAACCAACAAAAAAGAATTAAAAGTATAATAAAATAACAAAGAAAAACCCCAATGGGGCATCACGTGGTCACACGTGACCAAGGGTCACGTGCTGACACGTGATAATTCCCGAGTGCTTTAAAAACAACAGAATTAAATTCTGGCTAAAAGCTTAAACAGTGGAGTCACGTGCTCACACGTGATAGGCATCTAAAGCTTCTGAACTAATAGAATTAAATTCTAAATTAAGGGAAATCACAAACCCTAATAGTTATTTAAATCTTTCCAAACAAAAAGATTGCGCTCTGTAAAGAGGAGCACCGTTGGATTAAAAATCCAATGGTGATTAAAAATCATCAATTTATTGAAAGATTTTATACAAGAAAATATTTTCCGAAAATTCACCAAGAATAACAAACAGAATATCTTTTGAATTAAAAATCCAATGGTGAATAAAATTCACTGAGTGATCTAAAAGATCATGTTGGTTACAAAATCAATTAAAAATCTATCAATGAAAGATTCATTAAACAAATTGATTCTTTTCTTTCTCCTATAAATAGAAGCCAAGAAGAGAAGAGAGGGGGATCGATTTTCTGATTTTTGGAGAAAATACAACAACAGAGAGAAAAAAAAGAGAGGAGAATTTAATTCTCAAGAGAGAAAGAAAATTTCTTCAGAACACTAGGTGAGAAAGGAGAAAGAGATCTAAGCTCCATAAAACAAAGAAGAGAATTTAATTCTCAATTTAAGAGTTTAACTCTTCTGAACAAGAACTTAGTTCTTCCTTTGGTTGAAGATCTGCAGAAGCAGATCTCCCCACAGGTTGAGAATTTAATTCTCATCGGGGAGATTCTGCCATGCAGATCCAAAACTTAGAGGGAGAATTTAAGTTTAAGGAATTTAATTCTCCCAAATTCATAGGAGTTTAATTCCTCAAAATGAAACTAGGGTTTAACCCTATATGAGAATTTAATTCTCCCAAATTCACAGGAATTTAATTCTTCCAAATAAAACTAGGGTTTAACCCTACATGATTATTTAATTCTCCCAAATAAGAATTTAATTCTTCCACATACATAGGAATTTAATTCCTCTAAAACAGAATAAGGGTTTAACCCTACAAAGAATCTAATTCTTAAAATAAGAGACTTAAAGCTCTCCATGCATGTAAAGAACTTGGTAACGTGGTAACACGTGACCCCCATACTCAATGATCAGAAAAGAAAAAAACAAGACTGTGTCACGTGCCCCCACATGACCCCTAAAACAGATCCCTCAAAATGAGAAAGAAAAACTAGGAGGAAATGCCCCACGTGCTCCCACGTGACCCTCAAAATAATAGGAACAAAGCGAACGACAGAATCAATTTTAGGCGCCCTCACATGTCCCCACGAGACCCCTTAATAAACACTTTGATAATCAATACATGGATACCCATCACATGACAACACGTGATGGCTTGAAGACTAAAAGTGTTTAACATTTATTTGCAGATTTGAGGGTAAAATAAAGGAGGTTTGTCCCAATTCTCAGGCGTCTTACGTGACCCCACGTGACCACCCCATTTTTAGTGTTTAACACTATTTTGAGCATTTTGTCCCCAGTGTTTAACACTGTTTTAAAACGCATCACGTGGGAACACGTGATCGCCAAATATCTTCTAGTGTTTAACACCATTTTAAAACCAATCTAGCCCAAATTGGCTAAATCTTCCAGAGGCAAGAATTCCCTTTGAATGAGCCTCAAATGTATCCTTGTCTTCCAAGATTGACCATCTCATATGGTATATGAGTGCTCAACACTCAATAAAAGATAAAGACATGGTCAGAACCCAGACTCATTTTTAGCATTGCTAAATAATGGGGGGGCTGAATCAAGACAAATGTTCAACGGTCCAACAAAGGGCCAACATTTCTAACTTAATTGGACCTAGCCCAAGCTGGCCATAAGTCCTCAATTCAGACTTAACCGAGCCCATATGCTCATAATCTAATTAATTGATCTTAGTCCCAAATTGGACTACAGATTTCCCAATCAACTTTGGTTCAAGGGTACATATCTTCACTCCTTTTATATTTGTCGTTGTAATCCTTCAACATCTTCAGATAGGTGACGGGTCCCGATAGCCAATCATTCCACGGACTGTGGGCTCCTTAAACTCATGGACTATGATGTCCTTAAACTTTATAGACTATGACGTCTTTAAACTGGACTGTGGGGTCCTTAAGCACATGGACTATGATGTCCTTAACCTTTACTGACTATGATGTCTTTAAACCGGACCGAGATGTCCTTAAACTAACGATGGACCGAGATGTCCTTAAAATAACAATGGACCACCATGTCTTTAAACTGGTAATCGACCGCAATGTCCCTAAACAAAACAATAGAGTTCAAATGCTCTCTTATTGGATCTAAACAATCCCGTTAAGTTGATCTTAGTCTAAAATTAGACTAACGTATACTTAACAAACGTTTAAGTTGATATTAGTCTCAAATGAGACTAACGTATCTTTAAACCCAACCCCCAAACCCAAATCTATGAAGATACGGATTTGAACTAATCCACGTCCTACGGATGACAATATAAATTAGTCTCCGTATACAATCCACAGGCAACCAAAAACAAAACAAACACCCACGACACGAAGTGACCATCTGGAGAAGGAGAAAGTGGTTACCGCGATGCGGTAGCGTAATTAACTGCAGGGGCTTGCGCCTGCAGGGAAGAGCGTCTCCACAATCAAAACCCCTCAAATGAGGGGGAATCTGACGAAGTCTGCTACATCGGCCGCATTCGTTTAAACCTTCGATAAACGGTGCCATAAATAAACTTGGCATCTTCGGAGAGGTGGACGGATAGCACCAATTAGCATCTGCCCTCGAAATTCAGGCCCTGACGTCCCACGTCCTGGTCGCGGTTTTCGGCGGGGAACAGTAGGATTCGTTCGTATCTGAACTCTTCCTCTTGCGTGTGTTTTGTATATTGAGAACTGTATTCTGATTTAGAACATAGATACCATTACATAGTGTACCTTCTGCAACCAGTACCTTATCAATGTAAATGTTCATGATATTTCTATCTAGAACAAAGTTATATCCATCTTTATCAAGTAAAGAAACTGATATGATGTTGGAAACCATGGAAGGTACATAGTAGAAATTGTTCAAAATCATAATATTGCCATTTGGCAACACTAGGTGATATCCACCGACGGCTGCAGTATTAACTTGTGCTCCGTTCCCTACCCTGAGGGACATATCACCAGGTCCAACGATCCTACTTTTTGTCAGTCCCTGTAATAAATTACAGATATGCGATCCTGATCCGGTATCTAGTATCCAGGAGGTAGGACTGACCGAAAAGCAGTTCTCAACTTCAAGAACACCTGAAGTAGATGTAATAGTATGCTTCTTCTTCACTTGGGTCTCCTTGGAATCCATACAATCCTCTTTTTCTTGCTCACACTTATGACTGTTGTCGTAAGTTAGAGCCGAACCGACGTTCCCCAGCCCCGAATAAGAATTCGGATCGATCAAGCGATGCATTTTATTATCTTGATTAGGGCGTGAAATGGTTGCTATCTGGAGAGGGAAAAGAAAACACACAGCGTGCGCTCTTGCAAGATTAGATTGGTTATTAATTTATCTAATCAGGATGGCTCCCACTGTTTCCTCAAATTCTTCATCAAACCCTAAAAGAAGAACTAGTCAGGATTAATCGCACGTCACAATACTTGCTTAACCTTTCAGCCAGGCTAGTGTTGGTACTTCGAGGGAGGTTTTCCAACGCTTTCGCAAAGTTTCTTAATTACATAACATCTTTTCCCTGGAGGCGTAGCCCCGCTAACACCGTTCTAGACATCTACTTGGTTTATAGCATTGATTGTTAAGTGAAATAATCTCCCGAGAGTAATCCAACTCATCAGTGGGATCAGGATCCAACTATCGTTGTGTGATGACCTAGATGAAATCCACTCTAGTCACCACACTCGAGAAGGTATGCTAAATCTGCAAGTTTCCCGTATATTTGAATCTCCCGATGTGGTTTTTGCCCCTACGGCCCAAGTGACCTTGACGAATAATCAAAAAATCAAAAGGTCCTAGTTAAGTTCAACCCATCGTTATCCAGGACTGCATTAGACCCACCTGCATGATCCTTGACGAATAATCAACAAAATCATGCGACCGTCCTAACCAATCGCATCAATCAGTGCAACAGAGAATTATTACTTAGCTACCGTTCACTGTGCCTTGACGAATAATCAACAAACGTAACACGAATACTAAGTATTAATTATCTGAAACGATGGAGGGCTACGGCTGGGTTTTTGGCGAAAAACCAGTTAACGTAATGAACTTGATATCGTTGAAGGAACTGGATAGCTTTTTATAAATATATAGTGGCGAAAGCCTTTGCTAAAGAGGTCACTCCCGGTGAAGGGATCTCCACTCTTTCCTCGTAGAATGAGGTGCAGGATATTCTAACTGAATACCGCGATGCAAAGCAAAAGTAATCAACTATAGTGAAGTTATTACCCTGACGCAAACCTCTGTCCAAGGGGTCACTCCCGATGAAGGGATCTCGGCCCTTGCCTTGTCGAATGAGGTGCTGGATATTCATAACCGAATACCTCTGTGCAAAACAAAAGAGAACGTCCTTTCAATAACAGCTTTTTGAAAATTATTCCAACAACATCTTTTAGGTTTATTTTCTTGCATTAATCAAAATTAATGTGGTCCCGTCAATATAACCTATCACACCAGAAAAGAACGAAAATATGATGTACGTATATGCCATCTGCATTCGCCACTGGGCTCCGTCATCACCCGTTAGGTTACTTAACTAACGACAGAGCGGGGGCTGGACTAGCGCTGGTGCAAAACATATACAACATCTACTAGTGTGTGTGTGTGTGTATATATATATATATATAAGTATATACAACATTCGTCCCAGGCATGATAATAATCAACATCACAGAAACTCAGCCAATAATACAAAATGGTGGATAATCTTGGAGCCCCGGGTTTCATTTGAGCCGCAAATAAAACTCTACGTTCCCTGTCGTGTGGATAGCCTGTGTAATGAAAACCTGGACCCCTACGAGCGCGGAAAGTTACCCGTCAATCCCAGAAATGAGGCAGCCCCCTTCAACAAAGTGACTGGGCCCTCCAGCACTTCACAGAATCCGGTAACATGGGCGCCCCTCCGTGGGTCATCCTATACCCCCTACGAGTGCGGCGAATAGCCCGCCAATTCTAGAATGAATCCCCCTCCGTCTCAATGCCATGAGATACGAACTTGTTGCCTTCTAAAACACGGCTATTTGTGCACTCCACCGTGGGGTAATCTTAGTACAGAAAAAGAAAATAATATGTACAAACGGTGACATCAACCTCAACCCGGTCGTGCCCCAAAATAATATACAACCCGACAAAGACGGCAGTCCACATGTCGGACGCTCGTCCCGCAATAACAAATGTAAAAAAAAATTTAAACTGTACTCCTAACATTGCACCACATGCTTGTTGGGTTATGGGATCGCCCCGGCCATCGAACCGTGGCCAAATGCGGAACAAAAATTTTCTAAAACCCGACGCTACCATTACCTGATTAGCAAGATCGAAACCATTAACCCTAAAAGTAGCAAGCAAAGAAAAAGATAGGAATGGTTATACTTAATGAACCAAGTCTTTCGGGTCTTCAACCATCTCCAAGCTCCTAGTGATGTTGCGGATCGACTTTGGTCGCCGGTCTTCCTCCATCTCTGATGATCCACCCGAGAGATGTAATTCCGGCTCTAGCTCCACGCTAAGATGCTAGTGGAGCAACTAGGGTCTCTAGGATGCTACCCTAAAGAGCCTAGGATGTAGTGAGTGTATTCAAAGTGTTTACTATCTCATATCATGAAGGTGGAAGCAAAATGTAAAAGCTAGAGGAGGATGAAGCTAATGGTAAGGGAGAAGCTCAAGCTCAAGAGAAGAAAACCTAGCATCCTTCAAAAAAAATGAAGACCAAGGAGAGAGAAAATGAAGCATCCTTGGCTTTGTAAAAACCAATTTTCTATTTTAATAATCCTACCATGCTTGAATAGTGCACCCAAAAGAATTAACAATTCATTTGTGAGCACTATTCCAAGCATGGTTCTCATCATTCCTCTTCATGCCATTTTTGACCTCATTATCCAATTTTTAATAAAAATGGTCAAATCCGAAATGAGGTAGCACCTTCTAGAATGTTATCCGGTAAAAAATACGGATTACATTCAACTGTATATACATACCTGTATCCGTACCAAAATACGAATATCAAAAGAGATAGAATAACACATAGAATATAATACTAGAATATACGTATCGAAATACATATATGTGAATTATTAAATCAATACGTGATTTAATAATCCGGCTCAAAACCCCAGCCTGCTAGTATTATCAACTGTCCGATCGAAAGTCCGAGTACTAAGTACATTAATCGATCGGAACCCTGCACGTATCAAATACGGCTACTACATCATTTCGCCAGAACCAGGGAAACCCTCTGTGTGGGACTCTAAAGACTCGTCAATACGCTGGCTATGGGTTTAACCAGAAGCACGTCAGCGGCACTAGCTGTACATAACGGCTATCCAGGTATTGAGCGAAAGAAAGGCCGACGAGCAAACTCATCCAAACTCCTACTGAGCCTGTCAGTGACAATATCCGTACAGTTCGGTCTGTTCGTCTATGAGTATCGCATATCGAGTCTAAGGGGGTGGTTAAAGCCAGACCCCTAACAACGCGATAATTTATGTCGGTATGAAACCCATCACTAATTGAGAAACTCTCGATCCTAGATTGGTAATTCTCACATACCCGGGCTGAGGATTTCTAGTGATGGCCACCCATGCACTGCGTGACATCAACCCCAAATACCGGGAGAGAAGAATTCCCGACGATCCGCTCACTGCCTCCATGTGGCTCGGGACTGTACCCTACTAAAACCTGTTTGCACGACTCCTTTGAGCCGTGGTTAGGTCATAATCAAAGCACAGTGGGAACTCACACGAGACAAATGATGATCTCAGGTCGACAGACTAACCTGTACACATGACACCAGGGAGCTGCTATCTGACTATTGGTATAATACCAACTAGCATGTTCCCGGTGCGTCCGTCTAGTGTACTCATAACCTAATGAGCACCTGTATACTATCTTAGGTGAACAACTGACACCAATGGCTTGTGATACCGGCCACTGCCCCTCGTCAGGGTCTAGATAAGTATACACCAGTCTACACTGGAGTATCGGTGCCAAGTCTCGATACTCCCACGACTAGGGACATTTAAGGATGTGCTTATAGACCCCCAGCTCTAACGTATGTGATCGCCATCACAATGCTGGTAGTCAAGCAAGAATCCTATGAGCTTTATCAACATATACATGATGATAAAGACAGACCTGATAGCATACTTTCATCTCGAGTAAGACTGTTTTATCGGTATAGGTCCTCCCTCAATCATCAGGATCACTTGTCTGCGACTATGATAATTGCCTTGAAGGCACTATAGCCAACAATCTCCAACTTGCACTTAAGGCTAATTATTGCGATGTCGCATACTCATAGCCAGTGTGATACCCAACACCCAACTGCTCTACTAATCAGTTTCAGAAACCTCGTTTGTAAAACTATTGCGTTCGAGAAATAGCCTCAATGAGTAGATCCGCTCCAATATTTCTTTCTATGTCTCTCTTTATCTCAACTTCGCGGAGAAAACTATCTCCCGAAATGAGCAATACCCATCTTAGAATATGTCTGGATATCTGATGGGACACAGTTCATAAAAGAACTCCAAATCCAGCAAACTTCTTAGACTGTATCGTCTACTGAACCCAATAAGTATACAGCGCCATACCTTCCTCAATATCCACTTGGATCATCTGTCCAAACTACTTCCCCTCGTCAGAGGGAAAACTATAACTCTGACAGTCACTCGGTCATCCAGGTCACCTTGGAAGCCTGAAATGATAACTGTCTCTAGAAGGACGCCGCCGTTATCAAATCCCTAGAACATCCACTTATGTTCATAAACTGCTTCCATTCGTTTTTCTCCAGGATTGGATTAATATATCAACTTATTGCATCTAGTGCAAAAATGACATCCGGTATGGTACTTGACATGTCATGATTGACTTAATTGCCTAAGCAAGTGTTATGCCAATCATGCACATCCCTCTCCCCATTAGTCTGTAAGACACCTTTAGAGTGGGTGACTCCATCACCTGCAGGTTCACCACCATGCCAGGAGCCATCCATTCTAAAATACTTTTAGAATACTGTCTAAGTACTCAGATTGGGACACTTCCCAAATCGAGATCTAAAACCATAGATCTACTAACCAGAATGCTTAATATAATATCCATATCCTATATGGAGAAAACACTGTGTGACAACCACAGTACAACCGATCGTAGTATAGGAATTTCACTTCCTACTATGTGTATGTCATCCAAATACCCGGACATTACACCCTATTACCTTCTTAACAGATCCATCTCCTATTCTGATAAAGTCAAATACCTATGACTGTCACATCAAAAATAGATGATCTATCTCCGCTATATCCGCTTTAGTCTATAAATAGACACAAGCTACTTTTCCACTACGCTTCCATTGCTCCCACTGACTACGACAACCCTCTGGCAGATTAATATACATGTGCACTTCTAAAACTAGTTTAGAATGACGCTATACTCATCCTCCTCCTACCGGGTCTCATAGTCTGGAAAAACAGTAGTGTCAAGTCTGGGTAAACAAGAACCTCCCTGTCACCGTTCTTGAGGCTACCGAAGTACCTCTCGAGCGCCTGAGGTTAACCCACCTTATCTGCGGAGTGGCCAATGGAATGTCAAACCTGATTGAATCTTTAGGTTCTTATTAAATTTTCAGTAATCGTTTGTGGTTCTTGAATCACTTCCAGTTCTACCATACTCCCACTCATGTTTTCTGAAAAAGTCCATTTTACTAAAACTGTGGCGAGTCAAGAACAATATCACTATTGATCTTCCAGATGGTAGAAAGTTAACCCTCGTTACAGCCCGGGTCAACCCACAAACTGCCATTACAGAAACGTGCCTTGAGTTTATCCGGATTCTGGTTTTAAGCATCAGCCGGACGACTCCCTATACCTTAACATCGTTAAGATATAAATTGATTCTATATATATCTAATATAGAAACAAAGGCACTAATTTAATTGGAACCAGATTCAAATCATGCAGCTGTCTCTAGTGCATGTCAACCAAATGGAGAGAGCCCGATCAGCATTACTCAACTTAGGAGCACATCCAATTATGAGTAACCTGAAAGAGAAACAAGTTTCTCAAATTCATTACCATCAACTGAATACCATACGCAAGTATCTACATCTTCGATCACCTTGAAGAATCCCGATACTTGCAACACATGGATCTCTACTTTATTCTTATACCTATAACTTATGAAAACTTAGACTTTGTATTTCTACGAAACACGTATCTAAATCTGGAGAAGTCACAAGTAGACAGAATATAGTACGAGTACCAACCCCTCTATCCTAATGGACACTGGACAACATACAATACATTGTATAAGTCCCCTGAGTTTAATAACTCAAACCCTGTGCGTCGTAGGTTGAAAACTGTACCCAGGAGATTTCCTCAAATATCACCAATTACAACGAATTCCGATATAATGAGGATGGTCACCTAATTCCCAATAACTTACTCCCACTCATCATCTGTAAAACCATACAGATGAGAGAATCAGACCTGGTAAATATATACCCTGGAGTAAGTATCAAATTGGGAAATCGGTTTTCTATTAACAACACATAGTGAAACTGAAACATGAAAATGTTTCGAAGGGGTATCCGGGTATTCCTAGTAATGCCTCTTCCATTATCCAGGTTCATAACTGCAACCGTATATTTCGTTGCCATCTCTCCAAATCCCTTTATTTGTCTTTAGTCATTACCTTCTATACACCATCGTTAAGCTAAGTGGTTTTCTTCCTTCCCTACCGTTCGGCACCAGCCTATGGTTTGGAAGAAGACTATCCAATAAGCATAATAGGTGTACTCTCCTAATCCTAGGAGTACTCGCAACCTGAGAGAAGGTGATGATAAAAGACAACTGAATAATCCTAATTATATTTCTCCTGAACCAGAATCCATCCTCGAAAAAGTTCTATCGAGTTCGTATATAACCATACGTTGGATTTATCCAATGGAAGTGGATGTTCGTAGTGATACGAGGTGTTCTGGAGAAAAATAAAGATGAAGTAGGAGTGGCGATGAAGTACGTGGTTCGGTCATGAATGATAGTAGTCGCAATTTACTTTGCCCTCTTTTCTAATCCCTTTATTTTTTCTTTACTTATTATCTTCTGTATACCCTACTTAAGCCAATTGGTTTTCTCCTTTCCCTACCTTTTGTCACCTGCCTATGGTTTGGAAGAAAACTATCCAATAAGCGTAATAGGTGTACCCTCTCCTAATACTAGGAGCCCTCACATCCTGAGAGAAGGTAAGAGGAAAAGACAACTGAATAGTCTTATTCATTCTCTCCAGAACCAGAATCCATCCTCGAAAAAGATCCTTTGAGTTCGTATATAACCATATGATAGATTTATCCAATGGAAGTGGACGTTCGTAGTAATACGGTGTGTTCTGAAGAAATGCAAAGGGTAAAAGAAGGAGTGGCAATGTTGTATGCAACTCAGACAATCCAAAAACCGGTGTTTTAAGAAAGTTCGGTTAACTTGGTTACTGAGTTATAGTCCAGGGTTGGGCCATGGTCGCTGCCAAATAGAGGGAGAGAGGAGAAACACTCAGCGTGCACTCTAGCTTAAATCAGAATGGTTAATCATTTTATCTAATCAGGAAACCTCCCACTGTAATCTCAAATTCTCCACCAAATTTGAAAGAAGAATTAGTCGGGATCACCCGAAGAGTAAACCAACTCATCAGTGAGAATCGGGATCCAACTATCATCGCATGATAACTTGATGGAAGCCACTCCAGAAGGTATGCGCATGCCTGGAAAGTTTCCTGTATGTTTGAAACTCCCGATGTAATTTTTTATCCCATGCTCTTATTGTAGGGTTCCTAGGCACTCTTGTGAAGGATCATAAGGCATTTAACATGCCCGAATAAAAATTTAGACGTGTCGAACAACCCAAAGCCGAGATCTTTGCTAGATTATTAGGATTTAACATGCAAGTAAACATCTTTACTACTAAGTGTGAGGGATTACAAGCTTTGTAGTCCGCTCCTTCGCTTCATAAGCTCCAAGTAGAAGTCCCTTCGCCGCGATCCACGATCTCCCGGACTCAAGAGAGGCTCCACGACTCGAACGATCCATGCTAGCTTGTGGTATTCCTTTTCTCCGATGATCTACATCGAAGTTGCAATAACTGAAGCTCTCTCACTCTAATGAGGTGAACACCCTAATCTAATGGGCTAGATTAGATGAGGATGATGGAGTAGTATTTATGCTATCTTTTTATACCAAAATCTCACATGAAAACATCACAAAAGGAAAATCAAGTAAGCTTTCTCAAAGCTCAAGAGAGAAGAAGATGATGAATAATCAGATAATCCTTTTGTGATGAATAATAATAAGAGTATATCAATAATAATGCAACCATGGTTAATGATGACAAGGATAACCCTTGTAGAGAGTTAACTAAGGCTAGGATTTGGTTAGGTTAAGAAATGAGTCATAAGAAATTATCTATCATAATATCTTCTTCATGACAAAAGGAATGCTTCTAGAAGGTGCAAGAAGAAGCTAACCCTAATCAAACCCTAATCTCTTTTTATCATCACTAAACATGTTTCATTATTAATCATATCAAGTTACTATAATATATATCACATATACATATTATATTTGTAACAAAAGAAAATAATACAATTAATATATATCGCATTTATATCAATGTATTATCCGGTGATCAAATGAAATAATAAAGCGAGCCAATATTAGATAATGTAATACAATATATCATATATATTATTATACATTAAATCATCGAATCAACACTTCATCCGACAATCCGGCTATATCGAATATAACCGACTAATATATCATGTACTGATTCATCGAATCAACACTTGATCCGATGATCCGGTTCATATCTAAATATCGCGAGAATGTAATACGGTATCTCATATCGCATTATCCTCAGTCCTGCACACATCACATATGTGCCTCTACTCCGTTTTGCCTGAGCTAAGAAACCTCTGTGTAGGACTCTAAAGAATCGTCAATGCGCCGGTAGCAGGTGATGATCATATCAAACACCCACAAGCTGCAAGAGGTCAGCTAAACGTAACAACCACCCAGGTATTGAGCGATCAGAAGATCAACAAGCTAGCCTGTACGTTCTCCTGTGAATCCAATCAGTAACACTCCCATACAGTCCGGTCTGTTCGTCTGATATGTCGCATATCAAGTCTAGGGGTGGTATACGTCAGACCTCAGTAACCGATAAGTCTTGTCGATGTGAGGCTCATAACAGGTCGAGAAACTACTGGTAACACTTACCAGTAAATCTCTATATCAGCCCTGGCCAGGGACTTCCAGTTATAGCCAATCGAACACAGCACAACATAAACTCCCTATACCGGGAGAGACGAACCCCCTCCTATCGCTCATTGCCTCCATGTGATTCGGGACTGTACCCAAAAGCCACCGTTTTGCATGCCCTCTTAGACATGGTAAGGTGGAAATCAAAGCACAGTGGGAATCACACAAGACTCTATGATGATCTCGGGTCTACAGACTACCCTGTACCAGTGTCACCGGAGAACTGCCATCTGACGTGTGGTATGTCACCGTCTGGGAGTTCTCGGCGAGTTCGTCCAGTATACCCAGTCTCCACTGAGCACCCGTACACCATCTATGATGTCAAACATCGATGGATATGGGATCATCCATTGCCCATCATATGGGTCAAGATGCGTATACGCTAGTCTCCTCTGGTGTATCGATGCCCTGTCTCGATATACCCTCGACTAGGAACAGTTATAGGATGCACTCATCGACTACCATGGCCCCACTAGTATGATCTCATCATAGTCCCAGTAGTTGAGTACAGACCCTAAGGGCTTTATGAACATGTGAGAGTAAGACAGTAAACCAGTACAAGTCAACATGTTAAGATAAAGTGAAACCAAATAGCATACTATCATGACGAGCAAGAAAGTCCTCTCTATATATATCCAAGCATCCATTATAATATATATCATATGTAGAACAATGGCCTCTAGGGCATATACATAACTAACACTTATGACCTTGACGTAGGCCAACAAATCATAAGTCACATGTCAAGTTCTACCCGTCATTATCCAGATTAATTTGAATCCACCCGTACATACCCTTGACGTAGGCCAACAAGGTAGTACGACTGTTCCAAACCAACGCATCTATCTATGGAACAGAAAAGTAACAAATAGCTACCATACACTATGCCTTGACGTAGGCCAACAAACATAGCATGAATACTAAGTGCTACCCGTCTGAAATGACGGAGGACTACGAATGGTTTTTGTTGAAAAACCTTTAACGTAATGAACTTGATATCGTTGAAGGAACCGGATAGCTTTTATAAAAATATAGCTGTGAAAACCTTTGCTAAAGAGGTCAATCCCGGTGAAGGGATCTCGGCTTTTTCCTCGTCGAATAAGGTGCAGGATATTCCAAACTGAATACCGCGATGCAAAGCAAAAATAATCGACTATACTAAATTTATCACGTTGACGCAAACTTTTACTCAAGGGGTCACTCCCGATGAAGGGATCTCAGCCCTTGCTTCGTAGAACGAGGTGCTGGATATTCATAACCGAATACCACTGTGCAAAGCAAAAGCGTACGTCTCTAATGTCTGTTTTGAAAATTGGTTCCAACAACATCAAATATAGGTTTTTTTTATCCTTGCATTGATAAGAATCAATGCAGTCCCATCAATTAATCACATCAGAAAAGAACGAAAAAAAATGTACGTTTATGCCATCCGCATTCGCCACTGGGTCCCGTCATCACCCGTTAGGTTACTTAACTAGCGACAGAGCGGGGACTGGGCTAGCACGGGTGCAAAACATATACAACATCTACTAGTATATATATATATATATATATATATATATAACAATCGTCCCAGGCATGATAAATGCGACGTCACAGAAAAGTAATAAGCATCACAGAACAATACAAATAATCTGGGAGCCGGGGGTTTCGTTTGAACCCCAACTGAAAACCCGACGTTCCCATGGTCGTGTGGATAGCCTGTGCCATGAACTCCTAGACCCCTACGAGCGCGGTAAGTTACCCGCCAAAACCTGAAGCGAGGCAGCCCCCTTCAGCAATGTCACGACTCGAAATTGGCACGTGACGGCCCTAATACTACGCAACGCCTAAAGACGTAACGCAGTAAAAGAAAGCCAAAACCCAGAAATCTAAACCATAAAAAGAAGATAAGAAAAGATATAGCAGTGTTGAAACATTTGTAATCGCAACCCAAATTCTTTAAAATTCCCACTTTCTATATTTAAAATTTTGGCAACACCCATTTTTTTTGTAAAAACTGGCCCAAAGGCGGAAAACAATCCACATGACAAATATACGACGCCGTAGCGAAGAAATAAAAACAATAGAGATAAAACTGTATAAAAGACAATAAATCCACAAATAATATACAATATCTTCCTCACAATGTCTCTAAGTCAACAACATAATAGTAGATAGAGAGTACAAGATACAACGAATGTACAATATGAAATATAGATAACCACCAAAACCCACCTAAGAAAAATAGTATACTGTGAGCCGATGCGGTATCTGTAGCAAAAGATGATAGATGAATAGCCTGCCTCGACTACTCTGGGGAACACCCTGCAACACCTGTGGCACAACGAGGGTGAGTTGCTAACTCGTCAATAGTAAATAACATATGCAGGTAATCGCAGGTATGTACGTACAGCATGAAATCTAAGATATGCGATTACAATAATAACATGTCATGTGAATGCAGAATAATGGAAAGTACACTAGCAGGTACAATCAATATGTGAAGCAATAGTAACATGACAGTAGTATGCAATATCCATGCAATAGGGATATGAGAATGTAAATATGCAGCAATCATGATGGGTACACTAACAGGTACTCCTAATACATAGAACAGTGCATATGTGAAAAGGTATGAGGTATGGAGTGAAATATGTCATCCCACGGAATCCTGACATCGTGGTGGGATCACAATCCATCAAGATACTCAAATCCCAATTCCTCAAATCAGCCCCCAAGTTGGACTCTCACATCATATAAGTCTCACATCTCTTCAATGTACAATATCGAGTAATCTCCCATATCCCGAATGTACAAATCAGTAATCCCATATGTATGTCCAATATCCAATCTCAATGAATCACCTAATATCCCAAATCAAAACTCAAGTAGAATTCTAACATCCTAAAGGTATATATTTGCAGAAATAAATATGATGGGGGTCAATACACATATATTAGCGTCCCACTCCACTAATATTGGTGTTAGGGTATATATAACAACGGCTAAATCCCCTGTTATATATACAAAGGTGTTAAAAGAAATATCATGAAAACAATGTGCCAAACATCGACATAGAAATCCTGATCTATCAGATGTCGTCCCCAAGACTAGCATCCTGATAGGTACGTATCATACGCTTTCCCGAAAGCACGAGTGCCTAGCTCTGACCCTCGCCTTTCGACGTATGCATACGAGCATGACTCCCAACGGTATCTCCGTGATCTCCGCCGAGTCATTGGTACTGTCACTGGTAGGTACTTGCCTGCCTCCAGGCTCAATCGGCGAAGTCCATTCTTGCCGAGGGGAACCATACCGGGCCCCACCATGTACCCTCATACGGCAACCACACCTCATATGGAGTATATAATCAGAACCGATTAATCTCATAGTGGCTGCGCAAATATCATATCAAGGAAACCGGGTTTTTCAATGTATGCATAATTTCATGAACTCCAGCGGTTCCCAAATCCAGAAAACATCATGTAAAATCCAAATAAACAATGCGCAAATCCAGGAATAAATATATGCGATATATCTGAAATGCGAGCATATAAAGGTAAATATGTAGCGGAAATCAGATGTATGCGAAATCAATAAGGTACAGCTGAGCATATGTGTCTACCTATAGGTAAATGATGTCGTATACCCCCCTGGGTATAAGTAAAATATGTAGGATACCCCCCTGGGTATAAGTAAAATATGAGCAAGGTATACCCGTAGTTGTATCGTAAGGTGTATATGTATCTATCACTAATGGTATGATACACTATAGGTATACCGACAAGCTAGATGTCATGTGTGGTAATCAATATAGTATCTATAGGGGGTTGGTGTGTGACATGGCAATTATTGACGGTGTGTGTGTAGCATACAATCCGTGCTCGTGCAGCATGAACCGTCAGTAATATGTGCAATGTCCTACGGCTGCTAGTCACAGTACAACTACATCTAAGAAATAGGGTAAAGGCGCAATTCTGGTAATGACGTAGAATATGCGACAAGTGTTAGAATCCTAGCCCAGACGCATAACGCCATGCGGGCGATTCCTCTGTAGATGTTAAATCTACTCACATACTCTCCACGCTAGGTGAATCCTACCACCTGTCTGCCTCTGTAGCCGTGTCCGTAGTCCCTGCCTGCAAACCTGAAAATGAGACAAGGAATACTTATATAAGCCAAATATTCCGCAAAACGCGATATCGAACCCAACGAGAAACTCGCGTCGCGAACTAAACGCGCGTGTGCACGATACGTTAAAACGGTGTATACGCGTCTAAAACTACCGCGACACGCTGGATCGCAGAACCCACTCACGTATCGTGCGTATCGCGCAAACAAAACGGACATGAAAAACGGTATTTGATCCTAGATTTTCTTACAGGTCAAATCTTACAAAACTGTACATGCCAAAACAATAGGAAATACAGCAGAGAACCCTAGCCAAGACCCCAACACCCCAGACCCCAACTTGGCCGCAATTTGCGGCCAAACCTATTAAATCTGCGGCCAGAAACTAGAATGAGGGGCTCGTGTTCTTGTAGTGTGTTCTAGACCTAGTGTGCATGCCCCGTTTTCCTCAATTTTGTCCTGAAGGCCCCGGGTCAATAGCAGATCACAGATTGCCAAAATATCGCTTTAAAAACACCAATTGCGCTAAAAGGAAAACCCTATGGTATTTTAGTGTAATCTGGGTCAATTCTCAGTTAAAGTAACCCTAACAACACTAAAATAGGCTAGGTTAACTAACACAATCTCCACTTAATCAACATTCCACACAAATCACCTTAATTAGCACTAAACTCACTATTTATCACTAAACGAAGCTAAACCACACACAACTTAAGCAAACCATGAAATGGGGTTCAAGAAATATACCCTAATGAACCCTAGAAGGCCGGTGAAGAAGTGTATAGAGGAGGAAGAGCTTCTGCAAGTGTTGGGGCTGCTGCTGCTACAGCTGCTGATGCAGCTTGCTGATGCTGCTGTCTGCTGCTGCTGCTGAGGGCTGCTGCTTCTGCTGATGCTGCTGTCTGCTGCTGCTCCTCTGCAGCAGGTGAGTGTGTATGTGTGTGTGTGTTTGTGAGAGAGAAATGAGAGAGAAGTGAGAGTGAGAGCAACAACACAATCCCCCTTCTCTTTCTCTTTCATCATTAAATGGGCATGGCTTGGGCCATGTAGCCACATGCCCATCTGTCTCTCACAAGGTCAACATATCAAACTAATTAAAAACACTTTTTATTTTCATTTTATTTTAAAAACAACCTTACACTATTATACCCAAAACTATTAAACAATTAATAAAATTAGCTTAAAGGAAAATGGTTAGCTAATCATGATTGCTAATCATGTTTAACCCCAAATTACAACCCTAGTTATCATGCACAAGTGTGTGCAAGCCTAGGAAAAAATCTAATAAAATATTCATTAAATAGGGTAAAATAATTAGAAACCAATTTGGTAAGCTTTTTATTAAAAACCATACATTAAAATATAATTAGCCACAAAACACATTCTAAGGTGTTACAAGCAAAGTGAATGGACCACCTAGCACTTCACGGAATCCGGTAACTTGAGCACCCCTCCTTGGGTCAACCTATACCCCCTATGAGTGCGGCGAATAGCTTGCCAATTCTAGAGTAAGGTCCCCTCCGTCTCAATGCCATGAAATGCGGATCTGTTGCCCTCTAGAACCCGGCTATCCGTGCACTCCATTGCGAGGTAATCCTAGTATAGAAAAGAAAATAATATACAAGGGTGACATCGACCTCATCCCGGTCGTGCCCCAAAAGAATAATATACAAATAGGTAGTGACGGCAGTCCATATGTCGGACGCTCGCCCCGCAATATCAAATGTACAAATAAATCCAAACCGCACTACCATTGCACGCAAGCTATCCACCACGACAATCCGCAACAACACAGCACAACACAGAACATCAACGTGAATGTCACGTTCGCAAACCCGTCTAAAAGGACTATAGCGATTAGACAAGATTTACCGATCAAATGACATTCATGATCACAGATAGAAATGTAAAGTACTGAAAACACACAATTAAAATTTCGAACGACTAAACTTTCCCAAAATGGCCCCAAGTGCTAAACCAGTACTCAAATGAATCTGGGCCAAAAGTATATATCACAAAAATCATTTTTCCACCAACTAGAACTCCGAAAAAAAATTTTGGTCACTGTAGCCCAAAAAGGGCCGCGGAAGTGCCGCCAAATACGACATTTCGCGGCGGTTCCGCGTTGTAATTTTGGAGTTAGGTCACAAATTTTTTTTCTGTAGCTTTAGTTTCGCCTGCACGGATTTTTAAGCTATACAGAAATATTTTTGGAGCACTTTCAGAAATCGACAGAAAATAGGCAAATTAGAAAATTGATTTGGAAATTTTGATCGATCGAGATTTTAAGCATATGCAAACTAGCTAGTACGGTTTAATGGGTGGCTCTGATACCATGTTGGGTTATAGGAGCACCACGGCCATCGAAACGTGGCCAAATGCGAAACAAAAATTTTCTAAAACCCGGCGCTACCTGTACCCGATTAGCAAGATCGAAACCATTAACCCTAAAACTAGCAAGCATAGAAAAATATAGGAATGGTTATACTTAATGAACCAAGTCCTTCGGGTCTTCAACCTTCTCCAAGCTCCTAGTGATGTTGCGGATCGACTTTGGTCGCCGGTCTTCCTCCATCTCCGATGATCCACCCGAGGGATGTAATTTCGGCTCTAGCTCCACGCCAAGATGCTAGTGGAGCAAGTAGGGTCTCTAGGATGCTACCCTAAAGAGCCTAGGGTGTAGTGAGTGCATTCAAAGTGTTTACTATCTCATATCATGAAGGTGGAAGCAAAATGTAAAATCTAGAGGAGGATGAAGCTAATGGTGAGGGAGGAGCTCAAGCTCAAGAGAAGAAAACCTAGCATGTTTCATAAAAAATGAAGACCAAGGAGAGAGAAAATAAAGCATCCTTGGTTTTGTAAAAACCAATTTTCCATTTTAATAATCCTACCATGCTTGAATAGTGCACCTAAATGAATTAACAATTCATTTGTGAGCACTATTCCAAGCATGGTTCTCACCATTCCTCTTCATGCCATTTTCCACTTCATTATCCATTTTTTAATAAAAATGGTCAAATCCTAAATGAGGTGGTACTTTCTAGAATGCTATCCGGTAAAAAATACGTATTACATTCAACTGTATATACATAACTGTATCCGTACCGAAATACGAATATCAAAAGAGATAGAATAACACAAAGAATATAATACTAGAATATACGTATCGAAATACATATATGTAAATTATTAAATCAATACGTGATTTAATAATCTGGCTCAAAACCCGAGCCGGCTAGTATTATCAACTGTCCGATCGAAAGTCCGAGTACTAAGTACATCAATCGATCAGAACCCTGCACGTATCCAATACGGCTACTACACCATTTCGCCAGAACCAGGGAAACCCTCTGTGTGGGACTCTAAAGACTCTTCAATTTGCTGGCAGTGGGCTTAACCATAAGCACGTCAGCGGCATATCGAGTCTATACGTAGCAGCTACCCAGGTATTGAGCGATAGGAAGGCCGGCGAGCAAACTCATCCAAACCCCTACTTAGCCTGTCAGTGACAATATCCGTACAGTCCGGTCTGTTCGTCTATGAGTATCGCATATCGAGTCTAGGGGGGTGGTTAAAGTCAAACCCCTAACAACGTGATAATTCGTGTCGGTATGAAACCCATCACTACCTGAGAAACTATCGATCCTGGATTGGTAATTCTCACATACCCCGGCCGAGGATTTCTTGTGATGGCCATCCGTGCACTGCACGACATCAACCCCAAATACCGGGAGAGACGAATTCCCGACGATCCGCTCACTGCCTCCATGTGACTCGGGACTGTACCCAACTAAAACCTATTTGCACGACTCCTTTGAGCCGTGGTAGGGTAGTAATCAAAGCACAGTTGGAACTCACACGAGACAAATGACGATCTCAGGTCGACAGGCTAACCTGTACACATGTCACCAGGGAACTGCTATCTGACTATAGGTATAATATCAACTAGCATGTTCCTGGAGAGTCCGTCCAGTATACTCATAACCCAATGAGCACCTGTATACTATCTTAGGTGAACAACTGAAACTAATGTCTTGTGACACCGGTCACTGCCCCTACTCAGGGTCTAGATACGTATACACCAGTCTACACTAGAGTATCGATGCACAGTCTTGATACTCCCATGACTAGGGACATTTAAGGATGTGCTTATAGACCCCCAGCTCCCACGTATGTGATTGCCATCACAATGCTAGTCGTCAAGCAAGAATCCTATGGGCTTTATCAACATATACATGATGATAAAGACAAACCAGATAGCATACTATCATCTCGAGTAAGACTGTTTTATCGGTATAGGTCCTCCCTCAATCATCATGATCACCTGTATGCGACTATGATAATTGCCTTGGGGGCACTATAGCCAACAATTCTATCCATCACGACAATGCAACCACAATCACAGCACAAGCACAAAACATCAACGCGAATGTCACGTTCGCAAAACCCGTCTAAAAGAACATATAGCAATCAGACGAGTTTTACCGATCTAATGACATTCCCGGTCGCAGTTAAAAGTGAATGTACTGTAAAATACATATTTAAAATTTCGATCGACTAAACTTTTCCAAATATGCCCCAAATGCAAATCCAGCACTCAAATAAACCTGGGCCAAAACCATATATCACAAATATCATATTTTCATGAACCAGAGCACCAGAAAAATTTTGGGGTACTGTTGTTTGATATAGTGCCCTCAAAGTCAATTATTGGATCGCAGGTACGTGATTGCAATGATTGAGGGAGGACCTATACCGGTAGGACAGTATTGCTCGAGATTATAGTATGTTATCTGGTTTGTCTTTATCATCGTGTACATGCTTTAGTTCACTATTGCATGTTGATAGAGCCCATAGGATTCTTGCTTGACTGCCAGCAGTATGATGGCGACCATATACATGGGAGCTGGGGTCTATGAGCACATCCTTAAAGTGTCCCTAGTCGTGGGAGTTTCGAAACAGGGCATCGATACTCCAGAGGAGACTAGTGCATGCAGTCGAGACCCTGACGAGGGGCGGTGGCCGGTCTCATAAGCCATTGGTGTCAGTTGGTTCACCTAAGATGTATACAGGTGCTCATTGGGTTATGAGTACACCGGACAGGACTCGCCGGGAACATGCTAGTTGGTATTATACATATCGTCAGATAGCAGTTCCCTGGTGACATGTGTACAGGTTAGTCTGTCGACCTGAGATCGTCATTTGTCTCGTGTGAGTTCCCACTATGCTTTGATTACTACCCTACCATGGCTCAAAAGAGTCTTGCAAACAGGTTTTAGTTGGGTACAGTCCCGAGCCACATGGAGGCAGTGAGCGGATCGTCGGGGATTCGTCTCTCCCGGTATTGGGGTTGAGATCGCACTGTGTTTAGGAGAGCCATTACACGAAATCCCTGGCCAGGGTAATCGAGATTTACAGGTAGGTATTCCAGTAGTATCTCAGGTTGTTCTAGGCTACTCTCCGACACGACTTATACAGCTATTGGGTGTCTAACGTTTACCAGCCCCCTAGGCCCTATATGCGATACTCAAAGTCGAACGGACCGGACTGTACGGATATTTCCACTGTCGGCCTCAGTGGGGTTTCTGGATGAGTTCGCTCGTCAGCTTCCCTTCCGATCAATACATGGGCAACCGTTACGTACAGCTAGTACTTCTGACGTGCTAATGGTTATACCCAGTGCCAGTGTATTGATGAGTCATTAGAGTCCCCCACAGACAGTTTCCCAAGTTCGGGCGAAACGTTGTAGAGGCCGTATGGTATTATGGCAGGGTTCGATCATATTCATGCACTTGTGCACGGATCATGATCGGACGGATAATACTAGCGGGCTTTGTTTTAAGCCGGATCCTAGTATTATTGTGTAGGAATAATTTTGTCTCATAGCATCCATATTCTGTCGGAATACGGATGCGGGTATGTATATACGGATGAGGGGTAATCATATGAAATTAATTTTTGAAGATGCCATTTTCATGTTTAATTGATTGTGTGTAATGTGAGCATATCATTTTGACCAAAATTCTCTTTTTTGAGGTGGCAGCCAATTTCGAAATGGGCTGTGGGTATTTATTAATGGAAATGTCTTTTGTTTTGGGCTAGTGTATAGTCTTTTGGTGACTCACTTTTGCATTTAATAGGCATGGGAAATTTTACAGAGGAAGCATGGGCAGCATGGCTTTTGTATGAGGTGTCCACTTGCTTTAATTAATTTTTTGTATGAGTGAAAAAAATTTGGTTGTAGGGTGCGGCTGTTTTTTTTGGGGTGTGCAAGTTTCTTTAATGTGTAAATTAATTTTCACTTCCCCACCACTTCATTATGCACAATCCATAGAGAACCAAAATCCTATCTCTGGCCGAGCCCCCATTTTTACTCCCTTAGCTTCATAAGCAAATTTCTATGTGCTCACATTTCTCACCTTAGTGGCAACTTCAATTTACCTCCACCCAAATGTTTGGGTGTCTTGAGACAAACTATTCTACACTCTCTCTACTTCATCCTTGGACATGTCGGCTAGCAAACTTCATGTCCGAGTTGCTTCGGTTTGAAGCGGGAGCCCGTATAAAGATTCGATAACGTGGTGCCACTTCGACGGACCTGATCGGGGAGCGGACTTCATCGACGCAGCAGTGAGGAGTTAGGCGCGGAGATTGAAGACCGAAGGACACGGATCGATCGGTATAATTTCCAACCTCTTTTTCCAGTTTTCTAGTTTACGGTTAACGGAACGATCCGGGTATTTAGGCTGCGGTGGCGCCGGTTTCGTAAAAAGTTTTTGTTCCGCATCTGGCGTCGTTTTGACGGCTGGGGCGCCGCCGCACCCCAACAACTGTAGCCCAAAAAGCGCCACGGAAGGGCCGCAAAATGCGACATTTTGCTCACTTTCCACGGCGGAATTTCGGAGTTATGCCCCCAAATTTTTTCTGTAGCTATAGTTTCACCTGCACATAATTCTAAGATACCCAGAAAAATTTTAGGACAACTTTGAAAATCGACGGCAAGCTCATGAACATAGATTCGTGATTCGGAAAAATTTGTCAATCGAGATTTTAACCTTGTGCAAACTAGCTAGTTGGGTTTATGGGTAGGCTCTGATACCATAAAGGGTTACACTAGCGCCCCGGCCAACTTCCGTGGCCAAATGCGGAACAAAAACTTTACAAAGATACAAAACTTGGCGCTAGAATAAATCTTAAGCCGGATCTTTACCATAAACCTAGTTAGCACAAAAGAGTTCTATCTACTATGATAGAAAGTTATACCTAAGTCTTGAACTCCTTCTTCTCCTTGTTGTGAGCTCCTTGGAATTGTGTGGATGGCTCCTCCTCACCGGCTTCTCTATATCATAGAAGATCCACCCGAAGGCCTCTACCTTGAGCTCCAACTTCAACAATGAAGTAACTAGAGTGCTTTGCTTGCTAGACTAAGAACCCTAGAGTAAGTAGAGAAGTGTTTTGGTGGTTTTATCTCAAAGGCTCTTGATTTTCAACTCATGAAACAAGAGAGCCTTGAGAGAGGTAGAGGAGAGAGCTAACCATGAGAGAGAAAGATAATAAGATAAATGAGAGGATGAAGCTCTCATACGAGGAATAAAAGAATAATTAGAATTATTAAGATAATTGTGATGGTTCACATGATTTGACCATTATCATATCACATTAAATGCTAAGCATGCTGAAGAAAATATCTAAGTCAACAATGGTCAAGTTGGTCAAATGGTCAAACCAATTAACCATGACAATTATCCATAATAATAATTATTAAATAAATTCCTCGTTCTCATTAGGGTTATAATCAAGTCAATAGTCAAAACCCTAATGAGGCGTCTCCCTCTCTGCCTCTGTCAACTGTACATACATACCCGCATCCGTGTTCCGAAGAAACACTAATATAATGAGACTGAACCAACCTAAAACAAAATACTAGGATCTGGTTTAAACCTAAGCCCACTAGTATCAACTGCCCGAACACCATACACGCACAAGTACGCATATGTGAACGAACCCTGTAGTAAAACCATACGACCACTACATCATTTCGCCCAAAGGTGAACAACCCTCTGTGTGGGGCTTTAAAGACTCGACAGTACTCTGGCAGTGGGTTTAACTAAAAGCACGTCAGCGCAACTAGCTATGCGTAACGGCTACCCAGGTATCTGTCGATAAGAAGGCCGATGAGTAAAACCCATCCGAACTCCTACCGAGCCTATCTGCGAAAATCTCCGTACATTCCGCTCTGTTCATCTAAGAGTATCGCATATCGGGCCTAGGGGTGGTAAATGTCTGACCCCTAATAGCGGTATAAGTCGTGTCGGAGTGTAGCCCAGAACACCCTGAGAAAATACTGGAACACCTACCAGTAAATCTCACTTGCCCTGGCCAGGGACTTTGTGTAATGACTCTCCTAGACACAGCGTGATATGAATCCCCAATACCGGGAGAGACGAATCCTGTCTAACCGCCACTTCCTTCAAGAGCTTCCGGACTGCACCCAACTACTACCTGTTTGCATGACTCAATAGAGCCGTAGTAGGGTACCAATCAAAGAACAGTGGAAACACAATTGAGGCAAAGTAGCAGTGTCAAGTCAACGGACTAAGCTATACTCATGTCACCTGGGAACTGCTAACTGACGATAGGTATAATACCAACCAACAGTTCCCGACGAGTCATGTCCAGTGTACTCGTAACCTAGCGAGCACCTGCGTACTATCTCCAGTACGACTTACTGATGGCTGTGGGACAGACCATCTCCCCTTCTAGGATGAGAAGCGTATGCACCAGTCTACTCTAGAGTATCGATGCCCAGTCTCGATAATCCTACGACTAGGGACCTATATAATGATGTGCTTATAGACTATCCAGCCCCCACTAGTGTGATCGCCATCAAAACGCCGGTAGTCAAGCAAAGATCCTAAAGGCTCCATCAATATGTATTAGCGATATGTTAAAAGAAACATATAAACATATTAAGATAGATACAAACCAAGTAGCATACTACAATATCGAGCAAGACTGTCGTCAATCCATGTATATATCCCAAGCTTCCAAAATGTAATATACAAACTAGTACTATACAATAATGGCCTCTAGGGTATACATATCCAACAATCTTCTCAAGATATACTTGCTCCTGATGGGGATTTAACCCTTCAGATATAGCAACCAAAGTCCACACTTTGTTGGTGTACATAGATTCCATCTTAAATCACAAAACATCCAGCCATTCTTACAGATTCTCCACTCTTGATGGCCTGCTCGAAACTAGTTAGGTCATCATCTCATGATGCAATCCTCGCTCCCACTGTCATAGAGAAAACCGAAGTATATCTCAGGTGTGTGAGGAACTCTACCAGATCGGCGGAGAGGCTGAAGTTCGTCGGGTACTATTGAATCCCTCCGGTTCTACCAAATCATCAGCTGTAGTTTGTATAGCTGGAACTGCTTCCAGTTCTACCTCATGGCCACAAACTTGTTTCCAAAATAAATTCCTTTTCTAACAAGGTGGCATTCCGAGAAATAAAACACCTTTTGTTTCTCGGTGTGGTAGAATATATTCCCTTGCGAATACTTAGGATATCCAACAAACTTCCATAGAACTGACCTTGCCTTGAGCTTGTCCGGATTTTTCTTTTGACATAGGCCGGACAACCCCAAATTTTAACTTACTTAAAACATGGGCTCTTCCTATACCATATCTTATATAGAGTGGTAGGCACCTGATTTGGTTTGAACGCTATTCAATAGGTATGCAGCTTCACAAGTGCATAACCCTAAAAGGAAATAGGCAACTCAGTAGTACTCATCATAGAGCGCACCATATCTAATAGGGTGCGATTGCTCCACCCCGATACACTGTTGTGTATTTAGAGGAGTAATGCTGAGAGAGAATCTCATTCTCCTTTAGAATAGTCCAGGATCTCCGTGCTTAAGTATTCTCCTCCCTGATCTCATCATAGGACATAATACTTATACCCGTTTTGGTTCTCTTCTTCTGACTTATATTCATTGAATTTCTCAAAAGCTTCAGACTTGTATTTCAACAGGAACATATGTCCGAATCTTGAGAGATCATCACTGAATGTAATGAAGTACAAAGTACCGGTCCTGGCATGTGTTGACAGGGGACCTACATACATCATCATGTATCAATCCTAAGCGTTCATTAACTCTTTCTCTATTTCCAGTAAACGGAGCTATGGTCATTTTATTTTTGTGACATGACTAGTAAGTTTCACAAGATGTAAATTCAAACTGATTTAAATATGCATCTTAATGTAACTTTACTAGTCGGGTAGCACTGATATGACCTAGTCTACAATACCTCAAGAAGGATTCGTTCATTTCTGAACTCTTCCTCTTGTGTGTGCTCTGTACGTTGAGACTATAGTTTGATTTAGAACTTATATGCTTTTAGATAACATGCCTGAACCGATCAACTCTTGATATAGAAAATGTTCAAAACATTATCCAACAATACAAAATTATATCCTTCTTTACTAAATAAAGAGACTGATATGATGTTGTATATTAGGTTCGGTATCTAATAACATTCGTTCAGAATCAATGTACTTGATAATACAGGGTGATAACTGCCAACAACTTGGCTGCAACAATTGCACCGTTTCCATCTCTTGAAATTTTATCACCCGTTCTCAGTTCTCTAGCTATCTGTAGCCCATGTAACAGATTACATATGTGGGAGCCTGATCCGGTATCTCATACCCAGGACGTAGAGGATACTGAGAAGCAGTTCTCGGTAATGAACACACCCGAAGAAGATGCATCATCATGCACTTTCTTCGTTTGGGCGGCACGGGAATCCTGGTAATCCCCTTATTTCCTACTCAGTCTTATAACAATTATAAGTTAGAGCGGGACCAACGTTCCCCCAGCTCAGTATAACAAGCGGGTTCGGTCAATACATCCATATTATTATCTTGATTAAGGCATGACATGGTCGCTACCTGGAGAGAGAGAGAAGAAAACACTTTAGCGTATGCTCTTGCAAGATCAGATTGGTTATTATTTTATCTAATCAGGATGGCTCCCACTGTTTTTATCAAATCTTCCTTCAAACCCTAAAAGGAAAGACTGGCTGGGATTAATTACACCCTACAATTTCGCTAATCTTTCAGCCAGGCCAGTGCCGGTACTTTGAGGGAGGTTCCCAGTGCTTTCGCACAGACCTAATTAAAATAAAGCTCGTTTTCCCATGGGCGTAACCCCGTTGACTCCTTTCTAGACACCTACTTGATCGGCGAATTGTAATGTGTAAAACTCTCCCAGTAGTAACTATTACTCACTGTGGGTATCGGGATCCAACTATTTCATAGAAGGTATGCAATCTCATTGCAAATTTCACCACTTGAAATTCCCGATAATATTTTGCCCCAAGCGTCCTATGACCTTGACGGAGGTCAACAAATCATAGGCTGCTAGTCAAGTTCAATCCGTCATTTCTTGATCGAATTAAACCCACCCGCATGGCCTTAGACGGTGGTCAACAAAGTCGTACGACTACCCTAATCCAATCTGCATCATATCCATAAGCAGATAAATACTAGTTAGCTACCGCACACTACGCCTTGACGGAGGTCAACAAACGTAGCGTGAATACTAAGTAAGACTTATCTGAAATGACGGAGGGCTACGACAGGTTTTTCAGAAAACGTTTTGCATAATGAACTTGATATCGTTGTAGAATCGAGTGATTTTGAAAAAAAGTGTTTTTAGGCCTTTGCTAGTTTTGCTAAAGAGGTCACTCCCGATGAAGGGATCTCGGCTCTTTCCCCATCGAATAAGGTGCCAGATATTCTATAAGGAATACCGCTATGGAAAGCAACAACTAGAGCTACCTGTTTTTGAAAATTCGATTCCACAATATCTTTAGGTTTATTTTCTTTCATTAATCTCATTAATGAAGTCTCATCATTTAAGTTACCTAAACATCACAGATAAATACAACGTACGCTTATGCCATCCGCATTCGTCTCGATGTCCCGTCATGCACCGTTAGCTTAGGTAACTAACGGCAGAGCGGGGCAGGGCTAGCGTGGGTGTAAAACATAAGCAGCGTCTATATAATATATCACATATACTATATACAATATCTATATCAACATATCAAATGATCACATCACAGATATCGCAGCAGAAATCAACATATGAAATATTGGATATACTAGGATTTCCGGGTTTTATCTTAAGCATGTATAAAACACGGATTCCACGGTCTTGATGAATAGCCAAACCCACATCCCTAGACCCTTACGAGAGCGGCAAGCAACCCTACCAATTCTAGAGTTAGGAGACCCGGACTCGACGCCTCGAGATGGTCTCCCACTGGACTCTAGAACCCGGTTACTTGTGCTCCCCTTCTTGGGTCTATCCTAATGCGGAAGAGTAAATAATATAAAATATTGGTGGCATCATCCTCAACCCGGAAGTGCCCCATTAAAAGAATATTACATACATTGAATTTTACATGAATGAAAAATAAAAACTCTCATCTTACATAAAACCCCGGCTATTCAAAACACGACGATCCAATATAACATATCCCAGCAACACATAACATCACATGTCATCAACGTAAGTAAATATGCGTATCTCAATTGTCGTTGATATATAGCAACGAAATCGGCGATACCCCACATATTACACTTACGAACGCAGAAAAGAAAGTGAAAAACTACAACAGTTGGAATCTGCATCCATCTTAGACATCATAAACCCAATGTATCACATACTTTGGATTTCATGCCTAACCAAATGAATTCCTTAGACATCACATGCCTAACAATTATAAACCCCGCATTTTAGTCTTGATATTGAAAACACTTTCCAATAACCACTCGGGTAATTCAACAAGATTCCCGATAACATGATCGAATGCTCGTCGGAAACTTTATTAGACGGCCGCACCCTTGATGCCGTCGATGAAGTGTGCACTAAGGCGGAACACCACTGTCGTGAGCACCCGAACGGATGCTTTTGGAGACGGGGTTCTCCTACAGTCACTTGGTCGGGTCTATGGGGCGTGGCTATCTAATAAGATTACCCAGCGAGTATCCGCATACACTACGTAATTGTGACGGACTTTTGATCTGTTAGTTATATGTATGCCCTAGAGGCCATTACTATACATGAGATGTATATTGTAGTGGATGCTTGGACATATATAGGGAGGACTTTCTTTCTCGACATGATAATATGCTATCTGGTTACTCTTTACCTTAACATGTACACTGATTGTCTCTCTGTTACATGTTGGTAAAGCCCTTAGGATGTGTACTTGATTATCAGGACTATAATGCAGATCATACTAGTGGGGCCATGGTAGTCCGTAAGTACATCCTTTAAGGTCGCTAGTCGTGGGTGTATCGAGACAGGGCATGATATACCAGAGTAGACTAGCGTATACCTTCTCGACCCCTATAGATGGGCGATGGATGATCCCATATCCATTGGTGTTTGACATCAGAGATGATATACGGGTGCTCATTGGAGAATGGGTACACTGGACGGACTCGTCGAGAACTCCCAGATGGTATTATACCTCACATCAGATGGCGGTTCTCTGGTGACACTGGTACAGGTTAGTCTGTAGACCCGAGATCGCCATAAAGTCTTGTGTGATTCCTATTGTGCTTTGATTTCCAACTTACCACGTCCAAGAGGGCGCGCAAAACGTTGTTTTTTGGGTACAGTCCCGAGTCACATGGAGGCAATGAGCGATAGGAGGGGATTCGTCTCTCCCGGTATTGGGGGTTGATGTTGCGCTGTGCTCGATTGGCCATAACAGGGAAGTCCCTGGCCAGATCTGGTTTAGAGATTTACTGGTAAGTGTTACCAGTAGTTTCTCGACCCGTTATGAGCCTCATATCGGCATGACTTATCGGTTATTGGGGTCTGACGTTTACTACCCCTAGACTTGATATGCGACATATCAGACGTGGAGACTGGACTGTACGGTAGTGTCACTGTCAGGCTTTTGCAAGAGTTGGAGCGGGCTTTCTTGTTGATCTTCTGATTGCTCAATACCCAAGTAGCCGTTACCTCCAGCTAGTACCGCTGACGGCTTGTGGGTGCTTGATGTGATCATCACCTACTGTCGGCATATTGACGAGTCTTTAGAGTCCTATATAGAGGTTTTACTGGCTTAGGCAAAACGAAATAGGAGTGCATATGTGATATATGCGGGACCGAGAATAATGCGTGTATGTGATACCGTATTCTATTCTCGCAACTTTTGTTTCGGCCGGTTATATGTGATACAGTCGGGTTATCGAATCAAATGTTGATTCGATAAGTTGGTACATTTTATGTTAGTCGGTTATATGTGATATAGCCCGATTATTAAGTCAAGTGTTGATTTAATAATTTAGTGTATTATTGTATATTGGATATACTAATTTATATTAACTAACATTGGCTCACTTAAGTATTCTTTTCTCACTTGTGTGTACATGAAATATATATGTGATATATATTAATGTGCATTGTTTATTTTTTTTGTGTCATGGTTATTGATACACTATGCATGGGTGTATGAGACATACACCATTATAATTATATTGGTAGGGTTTTAATATTCAAAATAAATATAAAATTAGTGGATAATTGTTCAAGTGCTTGAAGCTTCATGAAGCTTGTGAGTGCATTGACCAAGTCCACTAGTTTTGTTTTACTTAAGATATTTATTAACCTAACCACTATAATTAGCAATGGTAATGTCTCTACATGAGTTAGTATATGATACCTATGTAAGTCCACGGTAGCGCCCCGGCCGTCTAACAGACGCCAAGAACGGAACAAAAACTTTTTACAACTGGCGCTATCGCGTACTATAACCCGGATCTGCCATTAAAGCTAAACTAACAAACTACAAAGGGGGTTGGAATGTTATACCGAATGATCCGAGTCCTTCGGTCTTCAACCATCATCCCACGCTTTGTTTCGGCTGCTCCGATTTCCTGAATCTCCAGTCTTCTCGTCCAGGTGGCACCACATCGACGGATCTTTAAACGGGCTCTCGCCACTGAACCGAGGCAACTCGATCATCAAGTTTGCTAAAATAGATGACCAAGATTGATGTAGAGAATGAGTAGAACACTTTGTTTCATTACGTCGAAAGCTATGGACGAACGGTTAATGAAGTTTCCTTTTGGATCGGGTGAAATGAGAAACGAGGCTATTTAATTTCCAGGAACTAAAACCATATACTTATTTCCAAATCAACAACCATACTCTCTAGCAAGAGGGGCCAGCCACTAAATAGGAGAAGGGAGGTGAGTGTAGGAACAAAGTGGGTAACCATTAGCAAAAAAGAATTAATGCAAATGGTGACACATATAACCTAGTCATCCATTCATTAAATACATATAATGAATCACCTTAACACATCATCTAATCATTTAATGCAAATGGATGTCTCACTAATCCTAGTCACCTCTTCTAGAAGCTTCCACACACATCACCCTCATGACTCACCCAAGTGACGAAAAGATAAATCCGCATTTAACCGAATGTTAAAGACGGGTGATAGAAAACTCGAAACTGGCAACTTCCAAAAGCGATCCTGAAACGAATTTCAGGATAACCCCGTATCAGTATAAACATACCCGCATTTGTATTACGACCGAATACAAATGCAAGTAAGACAAAGATATTATATCTACACAGTATAATACTCAGATCCGTCTTAAACCAAAGCCTACCAGTATTATCTGCCCGAAATATGACACGTGCGTAAACGCACGTGCATTTTCCGAACCCTGCCATAAAACCATACGGCCTCTACAACGTTTCGCCGGAACTTGGGAAAGTGTCTGTAGGGGACTCTAATGACTCATCAATACACTTGCACTGGGTATAACCTCTAGTACGTCAGAGGTACTAGCTGTACGTAACGGTTGCCTATATATTGATTGGAAGGGAAGCTGACGAGCGAACACATCCAGAAACCCTACTAAGCCTGACAGTGACAATATCCGTACAGTCCGGTACGTTCGTCTAAAGAGTATCGCATATCAAGTCTATGGGGGGTGGATAAAGTCAGACCCCAAATAACACGATAAATTGTGTCGGCATGAATCCCATCACCACCTAAGAAACTACTGATCCAAATCAGTAATTCTCCACTACATCGGCTGAGGATTTCTAGTGATGGCCACCCGTGCACTGTGCGACATCAACCCCCAATACCGGGAGAGACAAATCCCCGACGATCCACTCATTGCCTCCATGTGGCTCGGGACTATACCCAAAAAATACCTGTTTGCACGTCTCCTTTGAGCGTGGTAGGGTAGAAATCAAAGCACAGTGGGAACTCACACGAGGCAAATGATGATCTCAGGTCGACAAACTAACCTGTATACATGTCACCAGGGAACTGCTCTCTGACGATATATAAAATACCAACTAGCAAGTTCCCGGGGAGTCCTGTCCGGTGTACTCAATGAGAACCTGTATACATCTTAGGTGAACCAACTGACCCCAATGGCTTGTGAGACCGGCCACCGCCCCTCGTCGGGTTCTCGACTGTATACACTAGTCTAATCTGGAGTATCGATGCCTGGTCTCGAAACTCCAACGACTAGGGACACTTTAAGTATGTGCTTACAGACCCCAGCTCCCACATATATGATCGCCATCATACTGCTGGCAGTCAAGCAAGAATCCTATGGGCTCTATCAACATGCAATAGAGAAATAAAGCATGTAAACGATGATAAAGACAAACCAGATAGCATACTATCATCTCGAGTAAGACTTTCATATCGGTATAGGTCCTCCCTCAATCATTGCAATCATGTATCTGCGATCCAATAATTGACTTAGAGGGCACTATATCCAACAATCTCCCACTTGCACTTAAGGTTATTATTGCGATGACGCATACTCATAGCCTCAGTGAGTGGATTCGCCCTGATGTTTCTTTCTATGTCTCTCTTAATCTCAAGTTCGCGGAAAAAGCCATCTCCCGAATCGAGTAATACCTGTCTTAGAATATGTCTGGATATCTGATGGGACCAAGTTCATAAATCAACTCCAATTCCAAACTTCTTAGACTGTATTGATAACTGAACCTAATCAGTATCCAGCACCATGTCTTCCACAGTATCCTCTTGGACCACCTGTCCATAATATTGTCCCTCATCAGAGGGAAAACTATAAATCTGACAATTACTCTGTCATCCATGTCACCTTTGAAGCCTGGAATGATAACCGTCTCCCGAAAGAGGCTGCCGTCATCAAATCCGTAGAACATGCACTTATGTTCTAAAACTTCTTCCTTATGTTTCTTCAGGATTGGATTAATATATACTTATTGCATCTAGTGCAAAAACAACATCTGGTGTGGTACTTGACATCTCACGATTGACTCAATCGCCTAAGCAAGTGATCTGCCAATCATGCACATCCCTCCCCCCCTTTTGTCTGTAAGACACCTTTTGAGAGGGTGACTCCATCATCTGCAGGTACACCACCATGCCAGGAGTCATCTATTCTAAAATACCATTAGAATACTGTCAAAGTACCCAAATTGGGAAACTACCCAATTCTAGATCTAAAACCGTAGATCTAGAAACCAAAATGTCAGATATTATATTGATATCCTGTCTGGAGAAACAACTGTGTGATGACCACAGTACAACCGATTGTAGTATAGGAATTTTACTTCCTACTTTGTATATGTCATCCAAATACCAGGACATCACACTCTACTACCTCCTTAACAGATCCATCCCCTATTTTGATGAAGTCAAAATCCATGACTGTCACATCAAAAATAGATGATCTTATCTCCGCTATATTTGCTCAAGTCTATAAATAGACATAAGCTACTTGCCCACCATGCTTCTGCTGCTCCCATTGACAACAACCACCCTCTGGCAGAATAATATATACGTGTACTTCTGAAACAAGTTTAGAACGACGCTATAAATATTCTCCTGCCGTGTCACATAATTTGGAACAACAGTAGTGTCAAGTCCTGGTAAACAAGAACCTCCCTGTCACCGTCCTAGAGGCTACCGGAGTACCTCTTGGGTGTCTGAGGTTACCCACCATGTCTGCGGAGTGTCTATTGGAATGTCACACCTGATTGAATATATAGATTCTATTAAATTTTCCATAATCGTTTGCGGTTCTGGAATCTCTTCCAGTTCTACCATACTCCCACTATTGTTTTCTGAAAAAAATCCATTTTTACTAAAACTGTGGCGAGTTAAGAACAATATCACTATTGATCTTCCAGATGGTAGAAAGTTAACCCTAGTCAAAGCCAGGGTCAACCCACAAACTACTATTACAGAAACGTGCCTTGATCTATCCAGTGTCTGGTTTTAAGCATAAGCTGGACAACTCCCCGTATCTTAACATCGTTAAGATATGAACCATTCTATATACAATATAGAAATAGAGGCACTAATTTCATTGGAACCAGATTCAAATCATGCAGCTGTCTCCAGTGCATATCAACTTAATGGAAAGTAGCTACTCAGCATTACTCAACTTAGGAATCCATCCAATTATGAGTAACCTGAAAGAGAAACGAGTTTCTCAAAACCATTACTATCAACTGAATACCAATCACAAGAATCTACATCTTTGATCTCTTTGAAGAATCCCGATACTTGCGATACCTGGTTCTCTACTTTATTCTTATACCCACAACTTCTCAAAACTTAGACATTGTATTTCAACGAAACACTTGTCTAAAAACTAGAGAAATTACAAGTAAACAGACAGAGTACGAGGACCAACCCCTTTGTCCTGGCGGACACTGGACAACATAAAATACTCTGTATAAGTCCGCTGAGTTGAATAACTCAAAACTTGTGCATCGTAGGTTGAAAACTGTACTTATGGTTAATAACTACTCCGTTGTTCAAGGCTCCTTACCCAATCGTAAACTGATATAGGTAAATGTCATGGACATAATTTCAAAAAGTTATATCTCACTTTATAAAAATAAACGTACAGATATATCATTTTGAAATTGGTGCACAACAACGGATACTTAAAACCAAATACATGTCGTCCGGCAAAAACCCAGGCGACTTCCTCAAATATCACCGTTTACGACGAATTCCGATATAATGAGGATGATCACCTTATTCCCAATAACCTACTCCCACTCATCATCTGTAAAACCATATAGATATGAGAATGAAACCTGGTAAATACATACCCTGGAGTAAGTATGTAATCGGGAAATCAGTTTTCCTTTAACAATGCACTGAAACATTAAAATGTTTCGTAGGGGTATCCTGGTATTCTTAGTAATGCCTCTTCCATAATCCAATTCATGATTTTAACCGTATATTTCTTTGCCTTCTCTCCAAATCCCTTTATTTGTCTTTAGTCGTTACCTTCTGTACACCATCGTTAGGCTAAATGGTTTTCTTCCTTCCCTACCGTTCGGCACCAGCCTATGGTTTGGAAGAAGACTATCCAGTAAGCATAATAGGTGTACTCTCCTAATTCTAGGAGTACTCGCAACTTGAGAGAAGGTGATGATAAAAGACAACTGAATAATGCCTTATTCTATTTCTCCCGAACTGGGAAAAAAGCAAAGGTGAAATAGAAGTGGCGATGAAGTACGAGGTTTGGTCGTGAATGATAACAGTCGCAATTTACTTTGCCCTCTTTCTAATCCCTTTATTTTGTCTTTAGTTATTATCTTCTGTACACCCTACTTAGGCTAATTGTTTTTCTTCATTCCCTACCTTTCGGCACCAGCCTATGGTTTGGAATAAGACTATCCAATAAGCGTAATAGGTGTGCTCTCCTAGACTAAAGAGCCCACACAACTTGAGAGAAGGTGATAATAAAAGACACCTAAATAAACCAATTCTATATCTCCTGAACCTGGATCCATCCTCGAAGAAGTCCTTCGAGTTCGTATATAACCATACGATGGATCTATCCAATGGAAGTGGATGTCCGTAGAAATACGGGGTGTTCTGAGAAATGCAAAAGGTAAAAGAAGGAGCGGCAATGACTTATGCAACTCGGACAATCAAAAAGCCAGTATTTTAAGAAGGTTCGGTCAACTTGGTCACTGAGTCATAGTCTAGGGTCGGTCAATGGTCGCTGCCAAAGAGAGAGAGAAAAGAAACACTCTACGTGCACTCTAACCTAGATCAGAATGGTTATCACTTTATCTAATCAGGAAACCTCCCACTGTAATCTCAAATTCTCCTCCAAACCTTAAAGAAGAATTAGTCGGGATCACCCGAAGAGTAAACCAACTCATCAGTGAGAATCGGGATCCAACTATCATCGCATGATAACTTGATGGAAGCCACTCAAGTTATCACACTCCAGAAGGTATGCACATGTCTGGCAAGTTTCCTGTATGTTTGAAACTCCCGATGTGATTTTTGCCTCATGCTCTTATGACCTTGACAAGGCCAAAATATCATAAGTCACATGTCAAGTTCTACCCGTCATTGTCCAGGTCAATTTTAACCCACCCGTACATACCCTTGACGAAGGCCAAAATAGTAGTACGACTTTCCCAAACCAACGCATCTATCTATGCAACAAATGAATACCCCAGCAGCTACCAAACACTATGCCTTGACGAAGGCCAACATACATAGCATGAATACTACTGAATACCCAAAAGAAATGACGGAGGGCTACGACTGGTTTTTGGCGAAAAACCTTTAACGTAATGAACTTGATTTCGTTGAAGGAACCTGATAGCTTTTCATAAAAATATAGTGACGAAAACCTTTTGCTAAAGAGGTCACTCCCGTTGAAGGGATCTCGGCTCTTTCCTCGTGGAATGAGGTGCAGGATATTCCAAATTGAATACCGCGATGCGAAGCAACTTGTAATCGACTATAATGAAGTTATTACCCTGATGTAAACTTCTGCCCAAGGGGTCACTCCCGCTGAAGGGATCTCGGCCCTTGCCTCGTCGAATGAGGTGCAGGATATTCCAACTGAATATCACTATGCAAAACAAAAGGAAACATCTTTGTAATAACACCTTTTTAAATTTTGTTCCAACAACATCAAATGTAGTTTTGTTTTATCCTTGCATTGATAAGAATCAATGCAATCCCATCAATCAATCACACTAGAAAAGAACGAAAATATAATGTACATATATGCCATCCGCATTCGTCACTGGGTCCTGTCATCACCCGTTAGGTTACTTAACTAACGACAGAGCGGGGGCTGGACTAGCGCGGGTGTAAAACATATACAACATCTAAAGTATATATACCAATATACAATAATCGCTCCAGGCATGATAATATGCAACATTACAGAAAAGTAATAAGCATCACAAAACAATACAGATAATCTGGGATCCCCGGGTTTCACAGAGCCGCTGCTGAAACCCGACATCCCCTGGTCGTGTGGATAGCCTATGCAATGAAACCTAGACCCCTACGGGTGCGGCAAGTTACCCGCCAAAACCTGAAGCGAGGCAGCCCCCTAGAGCAAAATGAATGGACCACCCGACTCTTCACGGAATCCGGTAACTTGAGCACCCCTCCTTGGGTCAACTTGTACCCCCTACGAGTGCGGCGAATAGTCTGCCAATTCTAGAGTGAGGCCCCTCTGCCTCTCAAAGCCATAAGATACGGACCCGTTGGCCTCCAGAACCCGGATATCCGTGCACTCCTTCGCGGGGTAAATCTAGTACAGAAATAAAAATATGTACAACGGGTACATTGACCTCATCCCGGTCGAGCCCCAAAAGAATATTATACAAACAGGCAGTGACGGCAGTCCACATGTTGGACGCTCGCCCCACAATATCAAATGTACAAATAAATCCAAACTGCACTACCATTGCACACTGCTATCCACCATGACATATCCGCAACATTACAGCACAACACGGAACATCAACGCGAATGTCACGTTCTCAAATCGGTCTAAAAGATCTATAGCAATTATACGCAATTTACCAATCGAATGACATTCCCGGTCGGAGATATAAAGTAAGTACTGTATACTAACACGTTTAAAATTTCGATCGACAAAATTTCCCGAAGTGGGCCCCACGAATATCTGCTGTACAGTAATAAAAACTGGGCCCAAAATAAATATTCCAGAAACCACAATTTCCTCTGTAGAACCTACTGTAGAAATTTAGTACCCTAATCTCACACTCTGGCGGCGGATCCACGGCCAAACCCTGGGTTGGGCCGAGGATCCGCGGCAGTACTGTTGATTTGGGCCACCAAATTTCACCAGTATTCTAGTAAAAGCCTGCTCAATTTTCTGTAGTACTCAAAATAATTTTTAGACCCTGTTAAAAATCGACAGAAACATAGAACATGGAAATTGAAGTTTTGAAAATTTTGTTCGATCGATATTTTAAACGCGTTAGCACAAGTTAGTAAAGCTTAATGGTGAGGCTTTGATACAACTGTAAGTCCACGGTAGCTCCCCGGCCGTCTAACAGACGCCAAAAGCGGAACAAAAACTTTTTACAACTGGCGTTATCGCGTACTATAACCCGGATCTGCCATTAAAGCAAAATTAACAAACTACAAAAGGGGGTTGGAATGTTATACCGAACGATCCGAGTCCTTCGGTCTTCAACCATCATCCCATGCTTTGTTGCGGCTGCTCTGATCTCCTGAATCTCCAGTCTTCTCGTCCAGGTGGCACTACGTCGACGGATCTTTAAACGGGCTCCCGCCTCTGAACCGAGGCAACTCGATCATCAAGTTTTCTAAAAGAGATGACCAAGATTGATGTAGAGAATGAGTAGAACACTTTGTGTCGTTACGTCCAAAACTATGGACGAACGGTTAATGAAGTTGCCTTTTGGATCGGGTGAAATGAGAAATGAGGTTATCTAAGTTCCATGAACCAAAACCATATACTTTTTTCCAAATCAATAACCATACTCTCTAGCAAGAGGGGTCGACCACTATATAGGAGGAGGGAGGTCAGTGTAGGAACAAAGAGGGTAACCATTAGCAAAATAGAATTAATGCAAATGGTGACACATATAACCTAGTCATCCATTCATTAAATGCATATAATGAATCACCTTAACATATCATCTAATCATTTAATGCAAATGGATGACTCACTAATACTAGTCACCTCTTCTAGAAGCTTCCACACACATCACTCTCATGAATCACCCAAGTGACGAAAAGATAAATCCGCATTTAACCGAATGTTAAAGACGGGTGATAGAAAACTGGAAACTGGCAACTTCCAAAAGCGATCCTGAAACGAATTTCAGGATAACCCCGTATCAGTATAAACATACCCGCATTTGTATTACGACCGAATACAAATGCAACTAAGACAAAGATATTATATCTACACGGTATAATACTCGGATCCGGCTTAAACCAAAGCCTACCAGTATTATCTGCCCGAAATATAACACGTGCGTAAACGCACGTGCATTTTCCGAACCCTGCCATAAAACCATACGGCCTCTACAACGTTTCGCCCGAACTTGGGAAAGTGTCTGTGGGGGACTCTAATGACTCATCAACACACTGGCACTGGGTAGAACCTCTAGCACGTCAGAGGTACTAGCTGTACGTAACGGTTGCCTATGTATTGATTGGAAGGGAAGCTGACGAGCGAACTCATCCAGAAACCCTACTGAGCCTGACAGTGACAATATCCGTACAGTCTGGTCCGTCCGTCTAAAGAGTATCGCATATCGAGTCTAGGGGGGTGGATAAAGTCAGACCCCTAATAACGCGATAAATCGTGTTGGCATGAAGCCCATCACCACCTGAGAAACTACCGATCCAAATCAGTAATTTTCCACTACCTTGGCCGAGGATTTCTAGTGATGGCCACCCGTGCACTGTGCGACATCAACCCCCAATACCGGGAGAGACGAATCCCCGACGATCCGCTCACTGCCTCCATGTGGCTCGGGACTGTACCCAAAAAATACCTGTTTGCACGTCTCCTTTGAGCGTGGTAGAGTAGAAATCAAAGCACAGTGGGAACTCACACGAGAAAAATGACGATCTCAGGTCGATAAACTAACCTGTACACATGTCACCAGGGAACTGCTATCTGACGATATATATAATACCAACTAGCATGTTCCCGGCGAGTCCTGTCCGGTGTACTCAATGAGCACCTGTATACATCTTAGGTGAACCAACTGACACCAATGGCTTGTGAGACCGGCCACCGCCCCTCGTCGGGATCTCGACTGTATACACTAGTCTACTCTGGAGTATCGATGCCCGGTCTCGAAACTCCTACGACCAGGGACACTTTAAGGATATGCTTATAGACCCCAGCTCCCACGTATATGATCGCCATCATACTGCTGGCAGTCAAGCAAGAATCCTATGGGCTCTATCAACATGAAATAGAGAACTAAAGCATGTAAACGATGATAAAGACAATCCAGATAGTATACTATCATCTCGAGTAAGACTTTCATATCGGTATAGGTCCTCCCTCAATCATTGCAATCACGTATCTGCGATCCAATAATTGACTTAGAGGGCACTATATCCAACAACCCACTCACCCAAGGTTAGCTCACTCTCTTGATTAGTTTCATTCTCATTTTTGTTCATCTTCTTCCTCAAAGCTAAAAGCATTCTACGGTTTGATCCAAACTGAGAAATAATGTGAGAAAAGAAATTCTAAAGTGAGCCCACTTCCTATTTCTCCATCCTCTACTAGAGTAGCACTTTAGTATAGGGTGTTTGCTTCACTTTGGTGAACTGGTAGCTTGAGTTCGTATTCCCTCGACGTAGATCATCTTCAGCCTCGAAGACTTCAAGCAAAACCGTTGCCCTCTTCTCATGGAGCCATCCAAGAGTCCGGGAGTTCGATGATCGCAGCGAGGGGACTACTATAAGGAGCTTATGAAGTGAAAGAACAATCTACAAAGGTTGTATTTCGATTTCACTTAGATAGTAAATGGTTTACTATTGTTTCCATATTAATTTCTAGTTATCGATTCATGTTAAGAGTTCCTTGAAACGGCAATTTTAGAAAATGGCATGGACGATGCCTCCCGAAACCTTGCTGCCGTCGATAGGAACCCTACAGTGGTATCAGAGCCTAGCTAGGAAATTATACGGATATTGTTAGATTATGAACACGAAACAAACTCCGAACTTGAAACCCTAAAAATCAAGTTCCTGTCGAATTTAAAACGAGCCCTTAATTTTTTTTAATCAAGTACAGAATCATATATGTATGATACGATGAACACTGAAGAAATTTGGAAGCATTCTGAAATGTTTGGGCCGGCGCCCCCCCCGGCCAAATCCGAGCCCCCCTCCAAAATTTTCGAGTATTCAATTTCCTAGGTTTTGGTGCTTCAGGTGTTGTTTATTTTTACTAAATTGTCATGTGATGTTTAATTTACTATAATAACAACCCGGACTGTTTCGTAGTCGTAATTTTAGCAATGTTTTGGGGTGTTTCACTTTTTGTCTAGACAATGTTAAAAAGTTCGATCGAATGTTAAAAACCCATTTTTCCAAGTTTAACTTACTCGGAAAAACATGCAAGTGATTCTTTGGACCCTCTGGAAGAACGTAAACCTTAACTCGATTATGTGGCCATCAAAACCACCACTTTAACCTTAGGGTTTGTGGTGGTTTAGAGTTTCACATGTGAGGCGTTGGTTTGACCCTTCTACGGATGGTTCATAGGTACTGTGGCATTTTCTGGGTATTATTAAAACTGTGCTCAAGTGTTGAGCTGTCGGGAAATTGTGGGACTTTGATGAATCGATCGAAAAGTTTAATTTCGTCCGGATATTATATGATGGGATACAATATTTGGAATCCACAATTAGTTATGAGATAACTAGTATGAATTTTATAAATCTAGCAATTTAGTCTCATTGATCGGTTGCCATGGGATTTTGATGTGATCAAAATTCCGTCGCAATCACGTAGTGTACGCGGATACTTGCCGGGTAAACTTAACAAAAGCCACGCCCCATAGCCCCGACCAAGTGACTGTAAGAGAACCCTGTCGCCAAAAGCATCCGTTCGGGTGCTCGCGGCAGCGGTGTTCTGCCTTAGTGCACTTCGTCGACGGCATCGGGGGTGCGGCCGCCTACTAAAGTTTCCGACGAGCATTCGATCAGGATGTCGGGAATTTCGTTGAATTGCCCGACTTGTTATTGAAAAGTGTTTTCGATATTGGGACTAAAAGGCGGGGTTTATAATTGTTAGGCATGTGATGTCTAAGGAACTCATTTGATTACGCATGTGATGTCTAAGGAGGTTGCGGATTCCAACTGTTGTAGTTTTTCGCTTTCTTTTCTGCGACCGTAAGTGTAATATGTGGTGTATCGCCGGTTTCGTTTCTATACGTCAACGACAATTGGGATACGCATATTTACTTACCTTGATAACATGTGATATTATGTGTTGTTGGATATGTTATATTGGATCGTCTCATTTTGAATAGCCGGGGGTTTTATGTAAGATGAGAGATTTTATTTTCATTCATGTAAAATTCATTGTATGTAATATTCTTTTATTGGAGCACTTCCGGGTTGAGGTTGATATCGCCATTGATGTATATTATTTATTTTTCCGCATTTGGATTGACCCAAGGAGGAGAACACAAGTAACCGGGTTCTAGAGTTCAGTGGGAGACCAACTCGAGGAGTCGAGTCCGGGTCATCTAACTCTGGAATTGGTAGGGTTGCTTACCGCTCTCGTAGGGGTCTAGGGGTGTGGGTTTGGCTATTCATCGCGACCGTAGAATCCGTGTTTTATAGAGGCTCAAAATAAAACACGGACCTCCTAGTAAATCCATTATTTCATATGTTCCTTCTGCTGCGATATCTGTGATGTGATCATTTGATATGTTCAGATAGATACTATATATAATATATATGATATATTATATAGACGTTGCTTATGTTTTACACCCACGCTATAACTGCCCCGCTTTGCCGTTAGTTACCTAACCTAACGGTGGACGAGAGGACATCGAGGCGAATGCGGATGGCATAAGCGTACGTTGTATTTATCTGTGATGTTTTGGTGACTTAAATGATGGGACTTCATTAATCTGATTAATGAAAGAAAAGAAACCTAAAGATGTTGTGGAATCGAATTTTCAAAAACAGGTAGCTACAGTTCTTGTTTTGCATAGCGGTGTTCCTTGTAGAATATCCTGAACCTTATTCGATAAGGAAAGGGCCGAGATCCCTTCACCGGGAGTGACCCCTTTAGAAATAACTGGTAGATGCTACAACCCTCGGTTTCGTTTTTGATTTTTTTTCTAGTTCTTTCTTTGCATAGTGGTATCGTGAATATCCTGCACCTCATTCGACGAGGAAAGAGCCGAGATCCCTTCACCGGGAGTGACCTCTTTAGCAAAACTAGCAAAGGCCTCAAAAATACTCCATTTTAAATTATTTGATTCTACAACGATATCAAGTTCATTACGCAATAGGTTTTCTGAAAAACCTGTCGTAGCCCTCCGTCATTTCAGATAAGGACTGTTTAGTATTCGTGCTACGTTTGTTGGCCTTTGTCAAGGCATAGTATGCGGTAGCTGAATGGTGCTTCTCTGCTTATGCATATGATGCAGATTGGGTTAGGGTAGTCGTGCGACCTTGTTGGACTTTGTCAAGGGTCGTGCGGGTGGGTTTGATTCAATCAGGAAATGACGAGTTGAACTTGACTAGCATCCTATGATTTGTTGGCCTTTGTCAAGGTCATAGAGGGTTAGGGGCAAAATTATCGGGAATTTCAAGTGTTGAAATTTGCAATGAGATTGCATACCTTCTATGAGATAATTGGATCCCGATACCCACCGCGAGTAATTGTTACTCCTGAGAGAGTTTTGCACTTTAAAATTAGCCGATCAAGTAGGTTTCTAGAAAGGTGTCAATGGGGTTACGCCCTAGGAAAATGAGGTTTATTTTAATTAGGTCCGTGCGAAAACACGGGGAACCTCCTTCAAAGTACCGGCAATGGCCTGGCTGAAAGATTGGCGAATTTATAGGGTGAAATCCCGGCTAGTCTTTCCTTTTAGGGTTTGGAGGAAGATTTGATAAAAACAGTGGGAGCCATCCTGATTAGATATAATTATAACCAATCTGATCTTGTAAGAGCACACGCAGAGTGTTTTCTTCTCTCTCTCTCTCTCCAGGTAGAGACCATGTCACGCCTTAATCAAGATAATAATATGGATGTATTGACCGAACCCGCTTGTTATACTGTGCTGGGGAACGTTGGTCCCGCTCCAACTTATAATTATTATAAGACTGAGAAGGAAATAGAGGATTACCAGGATTCCCGGGCCGCCCAAATGAAGAAAGTGCATGATGATGCATCTTCTTCGGGTATGTTCATTACCGAAAACTGTTTCTTAGTATCTTCTATGTCCTGGGTATGAGATACCGGATCAGGATCGCACATATGTAATCTGTTACATGGGCTACAGATAGGTAGAGAACTGAGAACGGGTCATAAAATTTCAAGAGTTGAAAACGGTGCAATTGTTGCAGCCAAGGTATTGGCAGTTATCACCTTGTATTACCAAATACATTAATTCTGAACGAATGTTATTAGATATTGAACCTGATATACAACATCATATCAGTCTCTTTATTTAGTAAAGAAGGATATAATTTTGTAATGTTGGATAATGTTTTGAACATTTCCTATATCAAGAGTTGATCAGTTCAGGCACGTTATCTAAAAGCATATACGTTCTAAATCAAATCACAGTTCTTAACGTACAGAACACACACAAGAGGAAGAGTTCAGAAATGAACGAATCCTTCTTGAAGCATTGTAGACTAGGTCATATCAATCGACCCGACTAGCTGAAGTTACATAAAGGTGCAATTTAAATCAGTTTGAATTTACATCTTGTGAAACTTGCCAGTCATGTCACAAAGATAAAATGACCATAGCTCCGTTTACTGAAAACAGAGAAAGAGTTAGTGAACCCTTGGGATTGATACATGATGATGTATGAAGGTCCCCTATCTATACATGCCAGGACCGATTCTTTATACTTCATTACATTCACTGATAATTTCTCAAGATTCAAACATATGTTTCTGTTGAAACACAAGCCTGAACCTTTTGAGATATTCAAAGAATATAAGTTAGAAGTAGAGAACCAAGACGGATACAAGTATTATGTCCTTTGATGTGATTAGGGAGGAGAATACTTGTACACAGAATTCCTGGACTATTCTAAAGGAGAATGAGATTCTCTCTCAGCATTACTCCTCCATATACACCACGGCACAACGGTGTATCGGGGCGGAGCAATTGCACCCTATGAGATATGGTGCGCTCTATGATGAGAATTACTGAGTTGCCTATTTCCTTTTGAGGTTATGCACTTGTGAAGCTACATACCAATTGAATGGCGTTCCAACCAAATAAGGTGCCTACCACTCCATATAAGATATGGTACGGGAAGAGCCCATCTCTTAAGTATGTTAAGATTTGGGGTTGTCCGGCCTATGTCAAAAGCAAAATCCGTACAAGCTTGAGGCAAAGTCAGTTCTGTGGATGTTGGATATCCCAAGCATTTGCAAGGGAATATCTTCTACCGCACCGAGGAACAAAAGGTGTTTATTTCTCGGCATGCCACCTTTTTAAATAGGAATTTATTTTGGAAAGAAATTTGTGGTCATGAGGTAGAACTGGAAGGAGTTCCAGCTATACAAACTACAGCTGATGATTTGGTAGAACCGGAGGATTCAATAGCTCCCAACGAACCTCAGCCTCTCCGTCGATCTAGTAGGGTTCCTCACCCACCTGAGAGATACTTTGGTTTCTCTATGACAGTGGGAGTGAGGATTGCATCATGAGATGATGACCCAACTAGTTTCGAGCAGGCCATCGAGAGTGGGGACTCTGTAAGAATGGTTGGATTCTATGCGATCTGAGATGGAATCTATGTACACCAACGAAGTATGGACTTTGGTTGCTATATCTAAAGAGTTAAATCCCCATTAGGAGCAAGTATATCTTGAGAAGATTACTTCGTGTACATGGAAAAGTTGAGACTTTCAAAGCTAGACTTATTAAAGGTTCTCGTCATCAACCGAGTTTGATAATGATGAAACCTTTTCTGGGGCCTATGCTTAAGTCCATCCGGATCCTACTTGCCATTGTTACATACCATGACTACTATATCTGGCGGTTGGGTGTCATGACTGCCGTTCTAAATAGTGATTTAGAAGAGAGCGTCTATAAGTACACAGCCAGAAGGCTTCGTAGACAGTGGGAGCAGCGGAAACGTCTGCAAGGTTCTTTATGGGATCAAGCAGGCATCGCGGAGTTGGAACATCTATTTTGATGTGGTAGTCAAAATATTTGACTTCATCAAAAAGGTAGATGAACCTAGTATATACAAAAAGGTAGTAGAGAGTAAGGTGGTCTTCTTCAAATTGTACGTAGATGACATACTCTTGATAGGAAATGATTTTTCTATGCTAAGCTCGGTCAATCTCCTCTTATCACATGGATTCTCCATATAGTATCAAGGTGATACCTCCTAGATCCAGGGTTTTGGATTTATGAGATAGATCTAAGTGGATGTTAGAATTCTCACTAGGTGTAGTGAGATGGTATCAATCGATCCTGGGAAGAATTACTGGATCTCTTCCAGAGTGATAATGTTGACTGAATGTCAGTCACAGGCATTGTCTTTACCCTCAGTGGATGGATGGTATGTTGGAAGAGTTCCAAGATAGATACCGTGACATACTAGGCGATAAAGTCTGGATACATCACTACCAAAGATGCTACCAAAGAAGCAGTCTGGGTGTATATTAGTTCATGAGATGAACTTAGTTCCTACCATTGTGAGACAATAGAGTTGTGGCTTATGCCTGGGAACGCTCGTCCCATCAGGGATCCAGACATATTCTAAGAAAGTATCACCTGATCATGGAGATGGTTGATCTCCAGGGGATCGAGGTCAGGAGAGTAGACTCAGAGGAAAACACAGCGGATCCACTCACAAAGGCCTTTTCCTAGAGAGAGACTTTTATGGGATGGTTGAGTATGAGATACTACAACCACTGTTATCAGATGGCCCTAGTGCAAGTGGGCGATTGTTAGTTATATGTATGCCCTAGAGGCCATTACTATACATGAGATATATATTGTAGTGGATGCTTGGACATATATAGGGAGGACTTTCTTGCTCGACATGATAGTATGCTATCTGGTTATTTTTTACCTTAACATGTACACTGATTGTCTCTCTGTTACATGTTGGTAAAGCCCTTAGGATGTTTACTTGACTACCTGGACTATGATGCGGATCGTACTAGTGGGGCCATGGTAGTCCATAAGTACATCATTTAAGGTCCCTAGTCGTGGGTGTATCGAGACAGGGTATTGATATACCAGAGTAGACTAGCGTATACCTTCTCGACCCATATAGATGGGCGATGGATGATCCCATATCCATTGGTGTTTGACATCAGAGATGATATACGGGTGCTCAGTGGAGACTGGGTACACTAGACGGACTCGCCGAGAACTCCCAGATGGTATTATACCTCACGTGAGATGGCAGTTCTCTGGTGACACTGATACAGTTAGTCTGTATACCCGAGATCGCCATAGAGTCTTGTGTGATTCCCACTGTGCTTTGATTTCCACTTTACCACGTCCAAGAAGGCATGCAAAATGTTGATTTTTGGGTACATTCCCGAGTCACATGGAGGCAATGAGCGATAGGAGGGGATTCGTCTCTCCCGGTATTGGGGGTTGATGTTGCGCTGTGCTCGATTGGACATAACAGGGAAGTCCCTAGCCAGGGCTGGTTTAGAGATTTACTAGTAAGTGTTACCAGTAGTTTCTCGACCCGTTATGAGCTTCATATCGGCATGACTTATCGGTTATTGGGGTCTGACGTTTACCACCCCTAGACTTGATATGCGACATATCTGACGAGGAGACCGGACTGTACGGTAGTGTCACTGTCAGGCTTTTCCTAGAGTTGGAGCAGGATTGCTTGTTGATCTTCTGATCTCGCAATACCCGGGTAGCCGTTACGTCCAACTAGTACCGGTGATGGCTTGTGGGTGCTTGATGTGATCATCACCTACTGCCGGCGTATTGACGAGCCTTTAGAGTCCTACATAGAGGTTTTACTAGCTCAGGCAAAACAAAATAGGAGCGCATATGTGATATCTGCGGACCGAGAATAATGCGTGTATGTGATACCGTATTCTATTCTCGCGACTTTTGTATCGGCCGATTATATGTGATATAGCCGGGTTATCGAATCAAGTGTTGATTCAATAAGTTGATATATTTTGTGTTAGTTGGTTATATGTGATATAGCCGGATTATTTAGTCAAGTGTTGATTTAATAATTTAGTGTATAATTGTATATTGGATATACTAATTTACATTAACTAACATTGGCTCACTTAAGTATTCTTTTCTCACTTATGTGTACATTTGATATATATTAATGTGCATTGTTTTTTTTGTCATGGTTGTTGATACACTATGCATGGGTGTTTGAGACATACACCATTATAATTATATTGGTAGGGTTTTAATATTCAAAGTAAATACAAAATTAGTGGATAATTGTTCAAGTGCATGAAGCTTCATGAAGCTTGTGAGTGCATTGACCAAGTCCACTAGTTTGGTTTTACTTAGGATATTTATTAACCTAACCACTATAATTAGCCATGGTAATGTCTCTACATAAGTTAGTATATGATACCCACTCACCCAAGGTTAGCTCACTCTCTTGATTAGTTTCATTCTCATTTTTGTTCATCTTCTTCCTCAAAGCCAAAAGCTTTTTAGGGATCCAAAGTGAGAAATAATGTGAGAAAAGAAATTCTGAAGTGAGCCCACTTCCTATTTCTCCATCCTCTACTAGATTAGCACTTTAGTATAGGGTGTTTGCTTCACTTTGGTGAAGTAGTAGCTTGAGTTCGTATTCCCTCAACGTAGATCATCTTCGGCCTCGAAGACTTCAAGAAAAACCGTTGCCCTCTTCTCATGGAGCCATCCAAGAGTCTAGGAGTTCGATAATCGCAGCGAAGGGACTACTACAAGGAGCTTATGAAGTGAAGGACCGATCTACAAAGGTTGTATTTCGATTTCACTTAGATAGTAAATGGTTTACTATTGTTTCCGTATTAATTTCTAGTTATCGATTCATGTTAAGAGTTCCTTGAAACTGCAATTTTAGAAAATGGCATGGACGATGCCTCCCGAAACCTTGCCGTCGTCGATAGGAACCCTACATGATCAAGATCAAAATTCCGTGGCAATCGATCAAATGAGACTAAGCCCCTAGGTTTACAAAATTCAAACTAGTTATCACATAACTAATTATAGTGGATTCCAAATATTGTATCACAATTACAGAAAGCTAGGAGACGTTAAATATTACGATCGAAGCAACGAATTCTCAAAATTCCCAGAGAGCTCAACACTTAAGCAGAATTAAAAATGCCCATAAGCATGCCCCAGTACCTACGGACCAACAGCTGAATGGCCCGACCCAAGCCTCTCAAGTGGCGCCGCGGATCCACCGCCAAAATCATGTTTTGGCTGCGGATCCGCGGTCACTTAAACGAATTAGGGTTTCGTTCTTCAAGTGTGTCCATATAATTACCTGCATGATTTTCTGAATATTTTTAACATGGAAAAATCCAACTTTCTGAAAAATTTCCAGAGAGCCGGTATAATCGAGTTTTCGTAGTTTCGATCGGACTTTAAGCATCGTCTAGACAACGCCTAATTCTCTAGCTAGGCTCTGATACCACTGTAGGGTTCTTAGGCACAACCACAAGGTTTCACAAGGCATCAAATATGCCGTATTTAAAATTTGTGTGCCAAACAACCCTAACCTAGATCTAACTAGAGAATTAGGGTTAGAAACAAAAAGTAAACAACTTTACTTCTAAGTGAATGAGGAATACAACCTTTTTAGACCGGTCCTTCACTTCTAAAGCTCCGTGTAGTAGTCCTTTCGCTGCGAGTTATGATCTCCCGAACTCTAGTATGGGTTCTCCCGGAGAAATGAACAAGCTTGCTCGAAGTCTTCGAGGCCGAAGATGATCTACGTCGAGGAGACTTAAGCTCCTGCTAGCTCTTCACTAACTGTGAAATTAGTGAAGAAAACACCCTAAACTAAACGGCAAGTGTAGAGGATGATGAAGTGGGAAGTGGGCTCTCTTTAGATTTATTTTTCTCACAATATTTTCTCACCTTGAGAAAAGCTAGTGAGCTTTTCTCATGAGGAAGAAGAATCTCAAAGTGAAGAAGATGAGAGAATGAACTCTTGAGGTGAGAATAGCAACCATGGGTGAGTTAGTGTCATACACTAACCCTTGTAGAGAATAAACCATGGCTAGTTAATAATGGTTAGGTTAATAAATATCTACAAGTAAAACAAACTTAGTGGACTTTGTCAATAGTTCCACAAGCTTCTACAAGCTTTAACCATGTGACTTAATCCCACTAATTTTGATTAACTTAGATAAATATAAACCCTACATTATAATTAGTATGGTGTAAGTCTCATACATGCATGTAGTGTGTATCAACAACCATGACACAAAAGTTGTACATTAATATATATCGCATATACACTAATGCACACATGTGAGAAAAGAAATCATAAGTGAGCTAATATTAGTTAATGTAATCTAGTATATCTAATATACAATTATACATTAAATTATTAAATCAACACTAGATTTAATAATCCGGCTATATCAAATATAACCGACTAATATTAAACGCAACAACTTATCGAATCAACACTTGATCCGATAATCCGGCTATATCGCATATAACCGACCGATATCACAAATCGCGAGATAGAATGCGGTATCTTATACGCGCATCAATCTCGGTCCTGCACATATCACATATATGCTCCTACTCCGTTTCGCATGAACCAGGAAACATCTGTGTAGGACTCTTAAGACTCGTCAATACGCCGGCAGTAGGTGATGATCATATCAAACAATCAGAAGCCGCAAGCGGTCTGCTAAACGTAACGGACACCCGGGAATTGAGTGATCATAAGATCAAAAAGCATGCTTGCTCATACTCCTGCGAATCCAATCAGTAACACTACCGTATAGTCCGGTCTCTTCGTCTGATATGTCGCATATCTCGTCTAGGGGTGGTAAACGTCATACCCAAGTAACTCGATAAGTCATGCCGATATGAGGCTCATAACGGGTTGAGAAACTACTAGTAACACTTACCAGTAAATCTCTGAATCATCCCTAGCCAGGGACTTCCTGTTATAACCAATCGAGCACAGCGCAACATCAACCTCCAATACCGGGAAAGGCGAATCCCCTCCTATCGCTCATTGCCTCCATGTGACTCGGGACTGTACCCAAAAACCATCGTTTTACACGTTCTCATGAACGTGGTAAGGTGGAAATCAAAGCACAGTAGGAATCACACAAGACTCTATGACGATCTCGGGTCGACAGACAAACCTGTACTAGTGTCACCAGAGAACTGCCATCTGACGTGAGGCATAATACCATCTGGGAGTTCTCGGCTAGTCCGTCCAGTGTACCCAGTCTCCACTAAGCACTTGCATATCATCTCTGATGTCAAACACTAATGGATATGGGATCATCCATCGCCCATCTATATGGGTCGAGAAGCTACACGCTAGTCTACTCTAGTATATCGATGCCCCATCTTGATACACCCACGACTAGGGACATTAAAGGATGTACACTCAGACTACCATTGTCCCACTAGTATGATCCACATCATAATCTAGGTAGTCAAGTACACATCCTAAGGGCTTTACCAACATATAACAGAGAGACAATCAGTGTACATGTTAAGATACAGAGTAACCAGATAGCATACTATCATGTCGAGCAAGAAAATACTCCATATATATGTCCAAGCATCCACTACAATATACATCTCATGTATAGTAATGGCCTCTAGGACATACAAATTGTTGGAGATAGTGCCTTCAGAGTCAATTATTGGATCACAGGCACGTGATTGCAATGATTGAGGGAGGACTTATGCCGATAGGACAGTCTTACTCAAGATGATAGTATGCTATCTGGTTTATCTTTATCATCGTGTACTACTTTAGGTGACCTTACAGGTCACTATTGTGCGTTGATAGAGCCCTTAGGATTCTTGCTTAACTGCCAGCAGTATGAGGGCGATCATATACATGGGAGCTGGGGTCTATAAGCACATCCTTAAAAGGTCCCTAGTCGTGGGAGTTTCGAGACAGGTCATCGATACTCCATAGTAGACTAGTGTATACAGTCGAGACCCCGACGAGGGGCGGTGGCCGGTCTCACAAGCCACTGGTGTCAGTTGGTTCACCTAAGATGTATACAGGTGCTCATTGGGTTATGAGTACACCGGACAGGACTCGCCGGGAACATGCTTGTTGGTCTTATACCTGACGTCAGATAGCAGTTCCCTGGTGACATATGTACAGGTTAGTTCATCGACCTGAGATCGTCATTTCTCTTGTGTGAGTTCCCACTATACTTTGATTACTACCCTACCACGCTCAAAGGAGTCGTGCAAACATGTTTTAGTTGGATACAGTCCCGAGCCACATGGAGGCAGTGAGCGGATCTGCTGGGGTTCGTCTCTCCCGGTATTGGGGGTGAGGTCGCGCTGTGTCTAGGAGATCCATTACACGAAGTCCTTGGCCAAGGCAGGAGATTTACTGGTAGGTATTCCAGTAGTATCTCAGGGTGTTCTGGGCTACACTCCGACACGACTTGTACCGCTTTTGGGGGTTTGAATTTTACCAACCCCCTAGGCCCGCCATGCGATACTCATAGACGAACGGACCGGACTGTACGGATATTGTCACTGACAAGCTCAGTAGGGTGTCAGGATAAGTTCGCTCATCGACGTCCCTTTTGGTCAATACCTGGTAGCCCGTTACGTATGGCTAATATCTCTGACGTGCTGGTGGTTAAATCCACAGCCAAATTATTGACGAGTCTTTAGAGTCCCCCACAAACCGTTTCTCAAGTTTCGGGCAAAACGCTGTAGAGGTCGTATGGAGATATGGTATGGTTCAATCATATACGTGCGGTATTGCACGGATCATGATCGGACGGATAGTACTAGCGGGCTTTGTTTTAAGCCGGATCCTAGTATTGTACAGTGTAGATTTTGTCTCATTGCATTTGTATTCGGTCGGAATACAAATGCGGGTATGTATATACAGTCGCGAGGTTTTCCTGTAATTTATTACGGGATCAGTTTTCTGAAGTTGCCAGTTTGCTTTCCGTTTCGGCCATTTTCCTTTGTTTCTTTCTTTGGCTGAAATTTGGTGGAGAGGGGGTTATTTGCAAGCATGCAAATTTGAATTGTGGAGGGTGTTATTTGCATGTAGTAGCTTCATGATGGTTCTTACTTCCTTTGACTTCTTTAGTTCATCACGACTTGATATGATTTGGTGATGGAGTGGGGTTTTGATTGTAATCATTATTCTTCATGATAACCTTTTTTCTCTCTCTTGCATGATAGCCCACTCCCTCTCTCTTTTTCTAAATAGCAAGGGGCCGGCCACAAAGGGGAGGGCTGTCCCAATTTTTGTGAAGAGAATTGGTCTCATTTGCTTGCAAATAAAATGGTCTTGGTTCATCTCAAAAGCTCACTACTTCATTTTCCACCTTCACTTCCTCATGGCAACTTCATACCCCTTTGAGACATAGCCTACTACACTTAGCCTACAGTATTCTTGGGCACGTCGGCTCGCCAACTTCGTGCCCGGGTTACCTCGGTCCAGAGGTGGGAGCCCGTAAAAGAACACGGCGATGTGTTGCCCTTCCAACGAGGAGATGAAGACCGGAGATTCCACGGAGAGATCGGGACGACGACGAGAAGACCGAAGGACACGGATCGCTTGGTATATCTCTCTACCCCTTCTCTAGTTAGCTAGGATTAGATTAATGGCCCGATCTGGGTTTATAGTGCGCGGTGGTGCCGGTTTACAAGGTAAAAAAAAGTATCGTTTCCGCATTTTGGCCTCAGATTGATGGCCGGGGCGCCGCCGTGCACTTACAATGGTATCAGAGCCACGCCATTAACCTAGTCTAGGTTGCTTTAAAGTTTTTACAAGTTTGATCGATCGGATTTACCAAAAACCGTATTTTCTAGCATCAGTTTCTGTCGAATTTTGCAGTACTCAAAAATTATTTGGTACATTGTAAAAATACGTGCAGGGTTTTTTATGCATTCTATGAAAATTTGGTCGCATGTTATTACTATTTTTAGTTATATGTATGCCCTAAAGGCCATTACTATACATAGGATGTATATTGTAGTGGATGCTTGGACATATATAGGGAGGACTTTCTTGCTCGACATGATAGTATGCTATCTGGTTACTCTTTACCATAACGTGTACACTGATTGTCTCTCTGTTACATGTTGGTAAAGCCCTTAGGATGTTTACTTGACTACCTGGACTATGATGCGGATCATACTAGTGGGGACATGGTAGTCCATAAGTACATCCTTCAAGGTCCCTAGTCATGGGTGTATCGAGACGGGGCATCGATATACCAGAGTAGACTAGCGTATACCTTCTTGACCCATATAGATAGGCGATGGATGATCCCATATCCATTGGTGTTTGACATCAGAGATGATATACGGGTGCTCAGTGGAGACTGGATACACTGGACGGACTCGCCGAGAACTCCCAGATGGTATTATACCTGACGTCAGATGGCAGTTCTCTGGTGACACTGATACAGTTAGTCTGTATACCCGAGATCGTCATAGAGTCTTGTGTGATTCCCACTGTGCTTTGATTTCCACCTTACCATGTCCAAGAGGGCGTGCAAAATGGTGGTTTTTGGGTACAGTCCCGAGTCACATGGAGGCAATGAGCGATAGGAGGGGTTTTGTCTCTCCCGGTATTGGGGGTTGATGTTGTGCTGTGCTCGATTGGCCATAACAGGGAAGTCCTTGGCCAGGGCTGGTTTAGAGATTTACTGGTAAGTGTTACCAGTAGTTTCTCGACCCGTTATGAGCCTCTCATCGGCATGACTTATCGGTTATTGGGGTTTGACGTTTACCTCCCCTAGACTTGATATGCGACATATCAGACGAGGAGACCGGACTGTACGGTAGTATCACTGTCAGGCATTATGCAGGAGTTGGAGCGGGCTTGCTTGCTGATCTTCTGATCGCTCAATACCCGGGTAGCCGTTACGTCCAGCTAGTACCGCTGACGGCTTGTGGGTGCTTGATATGATCATCACCTACTGCCGGCGTATTGACGAGTCTTTACAGTCCTACATAGAGGTTGTACTGGCTCAGGCAAAATGAGATAGGAGCGTATATGTGATATGTGCGGGACCGAGAATGATACGAGTATATGATACCGTATATTATTCTCGTGATGATTGTATCGATTGGTTGTATGCGATATAACCTAGTTATCGAATCAAGTGTTGATTCGATAAGTCGATACATTGATATTAGTCGGTTATATGCGATATGACCGGATCGTTAAATCAAGTGTTGATTTAATGATTTAATGTATAATTATATATTTGATATATTACTTTACATTAACTAGTATTGGTTCACTTAAGATTGATTTTCTCACTTAATGTGCACAAGTTGTATATGTGATATATTTTTGTGCACGACTTTGTATCGTGTTTGATGATACATGCAAACTTGGGTGTGTGTATGACTTACACCATGTTTAGGTTAAAGGTTTGGGTTTTTATTTATTTTGGTAAAATAAAATGGTGGATTGCTTTGTCTTTGCTTGAAGCTTCATGAAGCTTTCAAGCATCTTTGACAAAGTCCAACATTTTGTTTTGCATGTCATTTTCTTTAACCTAACCATTAACCTAAACTCAAGTTTAGTCGCTACAATGGTTTAACTCACCCATGGTTTCATTATGATAGATATCACTTGATAATTCTTTTTATTTTATGAATTCTTATTCTTTTTCTTCTTCTTCTTCTTCTTGAAGAAAAGGAAAAGCTTGCTAGAAAATTATCAAGTGATGAATCCAAGTGAGAAATCAAAATCTAAAGAGTACCCACTTCCTATCTCACCATCCTCTACTAGACTAGCACTTTAGTTTAGGGTGTTTGCTTCACTAATTCTATGGTTAGTGAGGTAGAAGCTTGAGTCCGTATTCTCTCGATGTAGATCATCTTCGGCATAGAAGACTTCAAGCGATCCCGTTGCAACTTTTCAAGGAGCCGTCCGAGAGTCCGAGAGTTGGATGATCACAGCGAAGGTACGTCGTCACGGAGCTTTGGAAGTGGTGGACCGGATCTACAAAGGTTGTAGTCCCTTCCTTTAGTGTAAATGTGATTTACTTGCTATTGTTTTCGCCTAATCTCTAGTTAACGATCTTGCTTCGGGTTGTTAGGCACCTAAATTTTTTAATCCGGCATGGTCGATATCTTGTAGAGCCTTCTTAGTGTGCCTAGTAACCCTACAGTGGTATCAGAGCCTAACTAGAGTATTAGGCGATGTGTTAACGAAGTTAAAACCCCGATCGAACCCGAATACGACATTTCAAACCCCTCTCTGTACATTTTTTAAAATCTGGGTTTTTCCAGAATTAAAAATACCTAAAAAATTCAGCAGGCTAATATAAGAATTATAGTGAAAAACGAGCCCCCAATTCCTCAACATGGCCGCGGAACCGCGACAATTTTCCACCTTTGGCGGCGGTTCCGCGGCAAGGTAAGGGTATTAGGGACGGATATTTGCACAGTAATTCTTGGCTCTGTGGTTACTATTTTATGGGTATTTTTAATCTGACTCAAGTGTTGAGTATTCTGGGGTTTATTTTGTAATCGTCGATTCGATTGAGAATTTTAAATTCGTTATTGTTTTTCCGGATATTTTAGAGCATGTTAAAAAGTTTGATCGGATATAAATACCCACTTTTTCACCTGTCGGGAAATTTCCAAGTGTTGGATCTTTCCGTAGTTTAAGAACGTTCGAAGTAATGCAAGTAACCCGATGGACCCTCTAGAGGACAACAAACATTAACTCGATTATGTGACCGTCTTGAACTGTCCTTTGAACCTTAGGGTTTAGGGCAGCACGGCGTGCCACATGTGAGGCGTTGGCTTGACCCTTCTACGGCTGATCGTTGGTACTGTGGCATGAAATGGATTTTTTTAGACTTCTTTCATGTGTTGAGCTGTTTCGGGAAAACTTAGGTGTTTGATTGTTCGATCGAAAAGTTTAATATTTTCTATTTATCTGGAATGTGATACAATATTTGGAATTCACAAGTAGTTATGAGATAACTAATATGAATGTTATAAACATAGCACTTTGGTCTCACTTGATCGGTTGCCACGGAATTTTGATGCGATCAAAAGTCCGTCGCAATAACGTAGCGTACACGGATACTCGCCGGATAAACTTAATAGACAGCCATGCCCCATAGCCCCGAGCAAGTGACTTTAGGAGAACCCCGTTGTCGAAAGCATCCGTTCGGGTGCTCGCGGCAGCGATGTTCCGCCTTAGTGCACTTCGTCGACGGCATCCGGGGGTGCGGCCGTCTACTAAAAGTTTGCGATGAGCATTCGATCACTTATCAGGAATCTTGTTGAATTGCCCGACTAGATATTGAAAAGTGTTTTCGATATGGAGACTAAAATGCGGGGTTTATAATAGTTAGGCATGTGATGTCTAAGGAGGTTGCGGATTCCAACTGTTGTAGTTTTACACTTTCTTTTCTATGACCGTAAGTGTAATATGTGTTATCACCGGTTTCGTTGCTATATGTCAACGACAATTGGGATGCGCATATTTACTTACGTTAATGACATGTGATGTTATGTGTTGCTGGATATGTTATATTGGATCGTCGTGTTTGAATAGCCGGGGGGTTTTTATGTGAGATGAGTGTTTTTCATTTTCATTCATGTAAAAACTTGTATGTAATATTCTTTTATTGGGGCACATTTAGGTTGCGGAAGATGTCACCGTTGATGTATATTATTTACTTTTCCGCACTAGGATAGACCCAAGGAGGAGGGCACAAGTAATTGGGTTCTGGAGTCCAGTGGGAGACCAACTCGAGGAGTCGAGTCCGGGTCTCCTAACTCTAGAATTGGTAGGGTTGCTTGCCGCTCTCGTAGGGGTCTAGGGGTGTGGGTTTGGCTATTCATCGTGACCGTGGAATCCGTGTTTTATACTGGCTCGTATTAAAAACACGGACGTCATAGTATATCCAATGTTTCATATGTTTCTTCTGCTGCGATATCTGTGATGTGATCATGTGATGTTCTGTGATAAATGTTGTATATAGTATATATGATATATTATATAGACGTTACTTATGTTTTACACCCGCGCTAGCCCTGCCCCGCTCTGTCGTTAGTTACCTAACCTAACGGTGCACGAGGGGACATCGAGGCGAATGTGGATGGCATAAGTGTACGTCGTATTTATCTGTGATGTTTAGGTAACTTAAATGATGGGACTTCATTAATGTGATTAATGAAAGAAAAGAAACCTAAAAGATGTTGTGGAATCGAATTTTCAAAATTAGGTAGCTACAGTTCTTGCTTTGCATCGCGGTGTTCCTTGTAGAACATCCTGCACCTTATTCGATAAGGAAAGTGGCCGAGATCCCTTCACCGGGAGTGACCCCTTTAGCAATGACTGGCAGATGCTACACCCCTCGGTTTGTCTTTTGATTGCTTTTCTAGTTCTTGCTTTGCACAGTGATGTATATGATATATCCGGCACCTCATTCGACGAGGAAAGAGCCGACGATCCCTTCACCGGGAGTGACCTCTTTAGCGAAACTAGCAAAAGCCTCAAAAACACTGCATTTTAAAATCATTTGATTCTACAACGATATCAAGTTCATTACGTAATAGGTTTTCAGAAAAACCTGTCGTTGCCCTCCGTCATTTCAGATAAGTAGTAGTTAGTATTCGTGCTGCGTTTGTTGGCCTTTGTCAAGGCGTAGTGTGCGGTAGCTGACTGGTGCTTATCTGCTTATGCATATGATGCGGATTGGGTTAGGTTAGTCGTGCGACCTTGTTGGCCTTTGTCGAGGGTCATGCGCGTGGGTTTAATTCAATCAGGAAATGACGAGTTGAACTTGACTAGCATCCTATGGTTTGTTGGCCTTTGTCAAGGTCATAGGAGGTTAGGGGAAAAATTATCGGGAATTTCAAGTGTTGAAATTTGTAATGAGATTGCATACCTTCTACGAGATAGTTGGATCCCGATACCCACTGCGAGTAATTGTTACTCCTGGGAGTGTTTTACACATTACAATTAGCCGATCGAGTAGGTGTCTAGAAAGGTGTTAACGGGGTTACGTCTCTGGGAAAACGAGGTTTACATTAATTAGGTCCGTGCGAAAGCACGGGGCACCTCCCTCAAAGTACCGACACTGGCCTGGCTGAAAGATTGGCGAACTTGTAGCGTGTAATTAATCCCAGCTAGTCTTTCCTTTTAGGGTTTGAAGGAAGATTTGATAAAAACAGTGGGAGCCATCCTGATTAGATAAAATAATAACCAATCTGATCTTGCAAGAGCATACGCTGAGTGTTTTCTTCTCTCTCTCTCCAGGTAGCGACCATATCACGCCTTAATCAAGATAATAATACGGATGAATTGACCGAACCCGCTTATTATACTGAGCTGGGGAACGTTGATCCCGCTCCAACTTATAATTGTTATAAGACAGAGCAAGAAATTGGGGAATACCAGAATTCCCGTGCCGCCCAAACGAAGAAAATGCATGATGATGCATCATCTTCGGGTGTGTTCATTACAGAGAACTGTTTCTCAATGTTCTGGGTATATGATACCGGATCAGGATCCCGCATATGTAATCTGTTACATGGGATACAGATAGGTAAAGAACTGAGAACGGGTGATAAGTTTCATGAGATAGAAAACGGTGCAAGTGTTGCAGCCAAGTCTGTTGGTCACTATCACCCTGTATTACCAGAATACATTGATTCTGAACGAATGTTATTAGATACCGAACCTGATATACAAAATCATATCAGTCTATTTATTAGTAAAGAAGGATATAATTTTGTATTGTTGGATAATGTTTTGAACATTTCCTATATCAAGAGTTGATCGGTTCAGGCACGTTATCTAAAAGCATTGACGTTCTAAATCAAACTATAGTTCTTAGTATACAGAACACACACAAGAGGAAGAGTTCAGAAATGAACGAATCCTTCTTGAGGTATTGTAGACTAGGTCATATCAATGCGGCCCGACTAGCTGAAGTTACATATAGATGCATATTTAAATTAGTTTGAATTTACATCTTGTGAAACTTGCCAGTCATGTCACAAAGATAAGATGACCACAGCTCTGTTTATTGGAAACAGAGAAAGAGTTAGTGAACTTTTGAGATTGATACATGCTGATGTATAAAAGTCTCCAGTCTACACATGCCAAGATAGGTTCGGACTTTGGTTGCTTTATCTGAAGGGTTAAATCCCCATCAGGAGCAAGTATATCTTGAGAAGATTACTTGGTGTACATGGAAAAGTTGAGACTTTCAAAGCTAGACTTGTTAAAAGTTTGCATCATTGACCAGGTGTGGATTATGATGAAACCTTTTCTAAGTAGCTATGCTTAAGTCCATCCAGATCCTACTTTCCACGGCTACATACCATGACTACGATATCTGGAGGTTGGGTGCCATGACTGCTTTTCTAAATGCTATTTTAGAAGAGTGCGTCTATAAGTACACAGCCAGAGGGCCTCGTAGACAGTGGGAGCAGCGGAAACGTGTGCAAGATATTTTATGTGATAAAGCAGGCATCACGGAGTTGGAACCTCTGTTTTGATGTGTTAGTCAAAGAGTTTGACATCATCAAAATGGTAGATGAACCTTGTATAAATGAAAAGGTAGTAGGGAGTATGGTGGTGATCCTCGTAGAGTATGTGGATGACATGCTCTTGATGCGGAAGGAGTTTCCTATGCTGCGCTCGGTCTGGCCGTGGTTCCGCGGTGGAATAGTTGTAGGGTTACTAGGCACACTAAGGAGGCTCTACAAGGCATCGACCATGCCGGATTTAGTGGCTACCGAGGAGTTGCGAGTCAAGAGATTTGTTCGAGGTCTGCTTACACCACTGTTCCTTGCGATCAGCGCGCAGCATTATGAGACATACGCAGCAGCGGTAGACGCAGCCCTATTAGTCGAGGAGCGCCTGGCTGAGACTTCGGTAGTTCCAGAGCCGAAGAGAGTTCGTACTGGTATATCCGCACGGAGACAGACATTTAGACGCCGCGACAGGTATCGTTCAGGCACGGAGAGTGGCAGAGATTCGGGACGGGGCCAGATGTTCAGTTCGTATCCACGGGAGAGTCAGCAGTCGTCGCGGGGTTGCTTTAGATGCGGCAGTCTACTTCACCTCGTTAGAGATTGTCCCGAGACACACCGGAAGGAGGCGGCAGCAACGCATGTCGCTTTACCACCTTCACCACCCCAGAGGGCATTGCCTGTTGTACCTACCGTTGCTCCGCGCCAGACTCATACACAGGGAGGTCGTGGGCGTGGTGGAGTTGCTCAGGGAGGGCGAGATGACCGAGGCAAAGGGCAGTCAGTCACCGGTGGAGGACAGGCGCGGGTTTTTGCTTTGACGCATCAGGACGCGCAGGCGTCCGATGCGGTGGTTTCAGGTGTCCTTCCAGTATGTTCAGTTGATGCACACGTATTGTTCGATCCCGGATCCACGCACTCGTACGTATCCACACACTTCGTGCTGAGTTTGGGTAGAGAGTCCGGGTTGCTTGATCAGCCGCTTGTGGTGACCACTCCAGTAGGAGAGTCGTTTGTTGCTAGGCACGTATTCCGATCCTGTACCGTCTGGCTAGAGGGAGTTGCCTGTCGACTTGATCTATCTTGAGATGTTGGACTTCGAAGTTCTTTTGGGCATGGATTGGTTAGCCACGTGTTATGCTTCTGTGGACTGCCGTAAGAAGACAGTTAGATTCTTTTTTCCCGGCGAGTCGGTTTTTGTTGTGTTGGGAGACCGTGGTGCGTCCCCTCACAGTGTGATTTCTTCTTTTCACGCTGAGCAGCTTTTGAGGAAGGGATGTCAGGGATTTCTCGCCTATGTTTGCGATGCCAGCGCTACAGAGGTTCCATTGGATCAGGTTCCGGTTGTTAGCAAGTTTCCTGATGTGTTCCCTGACTAGATTCCTGGGCTACCGCCCGAGCGCGACATTTCTTTCTGTATTGATTTGGTTCCTGGCTCGGGGCCTATTTCCATACCGCCTTATCGGATGGCCCCGGTGGAACTTCGAGAATTGAAGGGTCAATTGCAAGATTTTCTGGATAAAGGACTTATTCGACCCAGTGTTTCTCCTTGGGGTGCTCCAGTCCTACTCGTCAAGAAGAAGGACGGCAGTTTGCGTTTGTGTATCGACTATCGCCAGCTGAATAGGGTGACAGTGCGGAACAAGTATCCTTTGCCGCGCATCGACGATTTGTTCGACCAGCTTCAGGGGGCAGGGTACTTTTCGAGGTTCGATTTACGATCGGGCTATCATCAGCTGCGGGTTCGACAGGAGGACATTCCCAGGACAGCTTTCCGTACGCGCTACGGCCATTATGAGTTTTTGGTGATGTCGTTCGGACTCACCAATGCGCCAGCAGCATTCATGGACTTGATGAACCGTATTTTCCGGCCATATTTGGATCTGTTCATCATAATCTTCATTGACGATATCTTGGTGTATTCCCGGATTGGTGAGGATCACGAGCAGCACCTGCGGATTACACTGCAGACTTTAAGGGAGCACCAGCTATATGCGAAATTCTCCAAGTGTGCTTTTTGGCTGGACAGCGTAGACTTCTTGGGGCATGTGATTTCACGGGACGGTATATGTGTGGACCCGAGGAAGATCGAGGCCGTTCAGCGTTGGCCCAGACCCATATCGGTTATGGAGATTCACAGCTTTTTAGGGTTGGCCGGTTACTACAGACGTTTTGTGCAGGACTTCTCCAGTATTGCTACCCCTTTGGCCGGGTTGACCCGAAAGGGAGTTCCTTTCAATTGGACAGAGGAGTGTGAGCGCAGTTTTTAGCAGCTACGGACTCGGCTGACTACGGCACTGGTGTTATCTTTACCTTCCGGATCAGGCGGGTTTGTGGTCTATTGTGATGCTTCTCGAGTGGGGCTAGGGTGCGTATTGATGCAGCATGACAGGGTGATCGCGTATGCCTCGCGACAACTGAAGAAGCATGAACAGAACTACCCCACTCACGATTTGGAGATGGCTGCAGTGGTCTTTGCACTTAAGATCTGGCGACATTACCTATACGGCGAGTCGTGCCAGATATTCATGGATCACAAGAGTCTAAAGTATATATTTCAGCAGTGAGACCTGAACCTTCGACAGCGCCGATGGATGGAGTTAGTGAAGGATGACGACTGCGAGATATTGTATCACATGGGCAAGGCGAATGTAGTGGTGGATGCTTTGAGCAGGAGGCCCGGGAGTAGTCTATCTTGTTTGAGTGTAGTACAGAGGCAGTCGTCGGTAGATTGGCAGATATTGTGCGACAGCCGGGTACAGTTCAAGTTCACGCCGAGTGGAGGACAGATCGCGCATGTCCGTGCAAGCCTACAGTCGATCGACCGTATACATAAGGCACAGCACAGTGATGATCGATGTTCAGAGATCATGGCACAGATTGGACAGGGCAGATTTTCCGAGTTCGTGATCGATGATCACGGGATACTACGATTTGGGACTAGACTGTGCGTACCAGATGCTGAGGGACTGAGGCGTGAGATTCTTGAGGAGGCACATCGATCGGTATATAGCGTTCATCCCGGTTCCACCAAGATGTACCATGACATGAGAGGTGTTTACTGGTTGGACAGAATGAAAAGAGACATCGCAGATTTTATGTTGAGATGCCTGACTTGTCACCAAGTCAAGGCTGAGCACCAGAGGCCCGCGGGAGAGCTACAGCCGTTACACATTCCGGAGTGGAAATGGGAGCAGATCTCTATGGACTTCATTGTGGGTCTACCCAGGACTAGTCGAGGGTATGACTCCATCTGCGTGATCGTGGATCGTTTGACGAAAGCGGCTCACTTCCTACCAGTGAAGACGACTTTTGGATTTACTCAGTATGCCCATATTTACATCGACGAGATTGTGCGACTGCACGGAGTCCCGACGTGTATTGTATCCGACAGAGGCACCCAGTTTAACAGCCGATTATGGCAGAGGCTTCAGGAGGCTTTGGGCACTCGCTTGAGTTTCAGCACGGCATTTCATCTGCAGACCGACGGACAGTCAGAGCGGACTATTCAGACTCTCGAGGACATGCTCAGAGCATGTGTATTAGATTTCGGAGGTAGCTGGGATCATCACTTGCCCTTAGTAGAGTTCTCCTACAATAACAGCTACCAGGAGACCATTCAGATGGCACCATTTGAGGCTCTTTATAGGAGGAGATGCAGATCGCCCACCTGTTGGACAGAGCTCAGTGAGAGCAGTATCTTAGGGCCACAGATTGTTGAGGAGACGAGCGTGAAGATCCAGTTGATTCGCGATAGGATGAGAGCAGCCCAGAGTAGGCAGAGATCTTATGCGGACTGTCGGCGACGCTGACTTGAGTTTTCTGTTGGTGATCATATTTTCTTGAGGGTCTCCCCAATGAAAGGTGTGATGAGGTTTGGGAAGAAGGGGAAGCTCAGTCCCAGATATGTGGGCCCCTTCTCGATCCTCGAGCGTGTTGGTGCAGTTGCATACCGATTAGCCCTTCCTCCCAGTTTTCCAGATGTGCACCCCGTATTTCACGTTTCGATGCTTCGTAGATATCTTCATGATCCTTCGCATGCGATTCAGCACTCAACGATCCAGCTTGAGCGCGACCTTTCCTATGCAGAACAGCCGGTGATGATCTTGGATCAACAAGTAAAGAAATTGAGATCGAAGGACATCCCATCAGTTAAGGTACTTTGGCTTAGTCAGGGCAGTGAGGAGGTCACTTGGGAGACCGAAAGCGAGATGAGGAAGAAGTATCCCCATCTTTTCGAAGGTGCGTATAGTTAGATTTTGAAATTCGGGGACGAATTTCTTTAAGGGGGAGAGATTGTAACACCTTAGGATGTGTTTAGTGACTATTTATATTTAAATAAAGGGTTTTTAATAAAAAGTTTACCAAATTGTGTTTCAAGTATTTTTCCTAATTTATTAAATATTTTTCTAGAATTTTCCTAGGCTTGCACACACATGTGCATGTAAACTAGGGTTTTTAAATAAGGTAATACCATGATTAGTAACCATGGTGGGTTAATCATGGGGATTAAGTCTTTTGGGTTTTAATTAAGTTATTTAGTTATTTGATGGTGATTTTTAATTTGAATTTCCTTTTGGGTGTTGACTTGGGGTGAGAGAGAGAGAGAGAGAGAGAGAATGCATCATGGCTTAGGCCATGCTTGCATTTAATGAAGAGAGAGAGTAGAGGGGTTGACAATTGGGGTTATGATTCCTCTCATTCTTTTGTTCCTTTCTCTCAACCTCACTCACACACACACACACTTACCTTCCCAGCAGCAGCAGCAGCTGGCAATCCCAGCAGCAGCAACAGGCATCACAGCAGCAGCAGCAAGCATCCCAGCAGCAGCAACAGCACCAGTGAGTAGCAGTAGCAGCAGTTTGCAGCAGCAACAGCCACAACTCCAGCTGCAGCTCCTTCCCTTCACTTCTTCTTCTTCCTCCAGCTCCCTAGGGTCGAGTGTGGGGTATATTCCGGAACTTACTCCCTAGTTTACTTGTTTAGTGTAGTTTTGCTTCGATTAGTGTTTATTGGTGCGTTTTAGTGCGATATGAGATGATTAGTGGGAACCTTGAGCAAGTGATGTATGATTTGGTTTTAGTAGGTTGATAGAGTGTTGTTAGGGCCATTTTAACCCAGCTTGGCCCCCAATTGCTCTAAAATACCACCAGATCTCTTTTTGAAGCAGATTTGTCATTTTAAAGCAATTTTGTGTTTCTGTAAACTGCAATCGATCCGATGAGTTCAGATTAAATTTGAGATGACTGTAGCATAGTGGTTTGGAGCCGATTCCCCTGGTAGAACCCGACCCCCTTAGGACTCCTTCAGGCCGCCGGAATATTCGATCTGGCCGCAAATTGCGGCCAGATGGGGAGGGTTGGGGTTAGGGTTTGGTCTTATAGGTGTCTGCTGCAATCCTTAGACTCATGGCAGGCGCAATTTTGTTTGATTCTTACTGTAGAAAAATCTGGGGCTAAATACCTGTTTTTCCGTATTTCTAAACCTTCGCGACACGCGTGATACGTGTGTGGGTTTGGGGTTTCTGCGTATCGCGACGCGTCAGGGTAGTTTCAGGCACATGATCACACGTTTTAGCGTATCGCGCACACGCACGATTGGTTTGTGACATGGGTTTCTAGTTTGACCTTAATATCACGTTTTTGTGGATTTGAGCTTATGTGTGATATATATATATATATTGTGTGATTCTAGGTTCGCAGGCGAGTGAGACGGACGCTGCGAAGAAAGGGAAGCAAGTCGTCGGCTACACTTAGCGCGAGACTTCAGTGAGTAGATTTAACATCTACGGGGATATCGCCCGCATGGCGTTATGCGTCAGGGCTGATAGGAACTTATTATTATATGTTGCATTTACCTCATGGACTGTCATTGCATATTGCATTCCCTGCTGTATGTAAATTTAGAATTGATAGAACACTGCACTATTACTAACGGTTCATGTTGCACGAGCACTAATAAGCATGTTACACACACACCATTAGTAATTGCCATGACACACTCACTGTAGAACTGCCATGTTTATATTGTTGTAGTTCATCTCACATGTGATTCGATATGACTTTCATGGAAATTGGGAGCCGCATGATATCTTTAAAAACGGTAACTATTTTTAAAAGCGGTTTTCCCTTAGACCTATATCATGGATTGATGTACATAGCACATCGCATTGGATTTACTTCTTGGTGTTGGATTTTCATGTGATTTCTGGTTTTGAGGACCGTGGGATTTTTAAGAAAAGAAGCAATATTTGAAAACCCGGTTCCTCGTGATATGATATTTTGGTGCGTCCACCACGCGTTTTCTCGGTGCTGAGATGTATGCTTGAAACCCAATTCGAGGAGTTGGATGATCCGTTTGCGGGTTCGTGGTGGACCCGGTATGGTTCCCCGGGGCGAGAAATGTTTTTCGTGGAGTAGACGATGAGCCTAGCAGGGTGGCGAGTACCTACCGGTGATTGGTTGGACCTGGCGGTTATCCGGAGGATACTGACCAAAGTCGAGAGATCGATGCGGGATGATCCGTACTGCCGGGGCCGAGGGCCGATACCGCAGACGGAGCCCGTGGGCTGATCCGGACTGACGGAGCCGATATATGAGGATTTGCATGTCGATGCTGGACACGAGTATTTTATGATATTTTGAGTGCCGATGTTGGGCACTCGTGATTTTCAGAGATTTACAGGATTTGAGGGCCGATGGGTGTGCCGGCGCATGAGTTATTTGGGATTTTGGTGCAGTTTTGGGCACCCATTATTTTCCACGTTGATATTCCGTGTAGATGTTGTTTATCCCATGCTCAGCATTGATTATCATATATCTCATCCTGTAGTTATTTTACCTGACAGAGCATTTGCATGATTATTGCACCTACTGCTTGTCGCATATAGATCTTACTTGCTGGGCATTTGATAGAGTAGCGCAGTACGTGCATGCTCGCGATTACCTTTATATATTATCTCTATTCACGAGTTGGCAACTCACCCCCGTTGTGCCACAGTATTTGCAGGTTGCCCTCAGCATAGTCGCGGTAGGCTGCTTTTTGCATCTTTTGGCTACAGATACCACTACAGTTGCGGCGAGAGCTGGTTTGCGTTTAGGTGGGTTGTGGTATCTGATTACTTTTATTGTATCCCTTTTTGTATCTAGTATTCTCCATCTACCCTATATGTACTGGACATAGATACTGTGTGAGGACGATGATGTATATTTTGTTTTCTGGTGTCGAGCTCGTGGGAGCCGACTGTTTTTCTATGCAGTTTATATTTCTGTGATGTTTACTTTTGCTCATTCTTCGCTACGGCGTCGTATATTACTTTTGTGATGATTGTTTCCACCGTTGGGCGTGATTGCTTCCGTTTGGGAATGTTTCGGTTTCATTATATTCCATTTTCACTTATATCCTATTTTATACCCGATTTCAGGGTTACCTTTACAAAAGAAATGCTGCCAAAATTATTTAAATGATAACTTAACCTTAAGATAACTTTGAATGGACTATTCACGATTTTCTAAAAGTTTTAATTAAATGTTTTCAACACTCGCTACTTTTACATGGTTTTGATTTCTGGGTTCGGCTTACATAGCCGCGTTACGCCTGTAGACGTTGCGTGGTTAAGTGTCGGTCACGAGTCGAAGTTTTCGGGTCGTGACAAAACCCTAACCCTAATTCCACTCCAAATTCAAGATCCCGAGTACCAAATCAAGTGAGAAGCCTTCAACCTTTTATGAGCCGAGCCGATCTTCAATCGAGCAAGTGATCCAAGCCGATCCGCGACTCACGGAGACGAGCGAAGCCAAATCGACGATCGAGTTCTTCCTCTTGTAGTTCTTGAGCGATTGTAACGAAATTGTTGATATAAATAAATGGTGAAATTCTTGAATCTTGCTTTCTTTAAATTCTTGCATCATGATTCGATCTCAATTTGTAATTGTGGTTCTTGTTATGATGTTTGAGTAAAACTCCGCTCGTAAAGGAGTCGAGACGATCAACAGAATGATGATGTAACAAATCTTAAAACGATTCTTAAGTCCTACGAGTTTTATAAACCCTAGCAAATTAAAGAATCGATGACCTAGTTTCGTTGCGATACTTTCTTGATTGTGATCGCTCGAAATTAGGGATCTACGATCAATTCTTGAATTTACTAGAGGCTAGAATGTGAATGATATCGACGAAGGAACAAGGGATAAATGATGAAACCCTAGTTTCACAAGAAATCCATAATTCTCGTCGATCATCATCGATCTAGTATCAATTCTTCGAAGGATAAGAATACATCATCTCTAGATTACACCACATCTATAGATCCGATCGATTCCTACGAGCCTCATTTCGATTCTTGATATTTGGTTTGGAAAAATCATCAAACTCTCAATTCTTGATTTTAATGCTTTCTTAGATCTAGATATTTTCTCTTTCTTGAAATGCAATTTTAAATCATGAATTGCTTTCTTTTCTTTTCCTTAAAGTTTCAATTCATCTAATTCGAAACACGAACGATTACACTTTCCCTGTGGACGATCCGCACTCGCTAACGATCTATATCCGACACCGTAGTTGATTGCAGTCAAATAATTTTTGGTTGTGATTTCTATACAATTTTCATACTACACAATCCGAAATCGTATTCAATCAAATGGCGCCGTTGCCGGGGATAGTGCGCTAATTGTTCGTATTTTGAAATTTGAGTTGAAAGATTTATTCCATTATAATTTTTAGATCAAAACTCGTGCAAACACTAATACGAGTTGTTGTGATTTCTTGCGAGGAAATCTGGAATAATTGGAGCTGGAGAATATTTTTTTAGAGAATTCCAGAGAACTGAGGAATTGTACAGGAGCTTGCTGAAGAATTTTTGTGCAGTGAACTTTAGACCGCGATTCCGCGTTGTAAGGACACATCTGCGGCGGATCCGCCGCGGCTCTGAAGCAAAACCATACCAAAATTCTCTGCTAATTTCTCAACTTTCTTATCTCCTCCTAAAATCTGCTCCAATTAACAATTTACTGCAGGTTTCTTTGCAAATAAATCGCAGTGCCGTAAAAAGCAAAATTAAATTGTGCGTGTTTTGATTTTATGGTTGTTTGCATATTAATACGGATGTTAAGGGGCACGACCAAATCCAGATTAGGTGGGGAGTTCATTACCCTTCCTAAGCCCCGAAAATCACAAACTTGCATCCGTATTTACCCTCATTAATTAAAAGAAATCTAGAGATGACTGTAAGGACCGTCGCGCTCACTTAGGACAGAAGAAGGCCGTGGGTAATTCATTGCTTATCCGCGTTTCTTTTGTGGTGTCTAAGACAAGTGTGTCGAAAGCTAGTAGTTACTTAATTAGGCCCACTACTTATGTGTAGGGTTCCTAGGCACCCTAATGAGGTCTCACAAGGCATCGAACATGCCATTATAAAATTTTACGGGTGCCGAGAGACCCGACTACGGATCGTTTGCTAGAAAACTAGGCGAAAAAACTAACTAGTTAACACTTAACTAAGGGATACGGATATACAACCTTTGTAGATCCGTTTGTCCACTTCCATAGCTCCATGAAGAAGTCATCTCCGCTGTACAAATCCGAAATCCGGGCTCTTGCGTCGGCTTCATCGGAGAAGAAGCTGGCTAGGTCATCGACGACGTGCCGAAGATGATCTACGTCGAGGCATCGCTAAATCAAGCTCCGACTTCACCAAGTCCAAAAACTTGTGAAGAGAACACACTCTACTACTTGGCAAGAGTTAGAGGATGAAGAAATAGGAAGTGGGTAGACTTTAGTTTTGGATTTCTCACTAGTTTCCATCAATCACCATTGATGGAGCTTGGTTTTCTTCACTTGAAAAATGAAGAAGAAGAAGCTAGTATTATGATAAGATAATTCAAAAAGAAAAGAATAACAATACTTATCATAATATTAACTCTAGTCAAGTGTAGAGAATGAATCATGGTTAGTGGGAATGGTTAGGGTTAAGGATGAGATAAGAATAGTTGACTTGATCAAAGTTTCATGAAGCTTCAACTAAACTCCAAATTAAGCCACCATTCTTTTCTCCTTTCCATTTATTTTCCAAAAGAATAAACAAATAAATGAATAAATAAAAAATGGGAGAATAAACAAAACCCTAACCACTCTCACAACCATGGTTTAATCTTCACACAAATCCAAGTTAACATGTATCATCAAACATGATACAATCATGTGCACAAAACTATATCAAATATACAATGTACACATCCGAGCGAGAAAATCCATTTAAAGTGAACCGATACTAGTTAATGCAAAGTAATATATCAAATATATAATTATGCATTAAATCACTAAATCAACACTTGATTCAATGATCCGGTCATGTCGCACATAACCGACTGGTATCATCAGTAATAACTTATCGAATCAACACTTGATCCGATAACCAGGCTATATCGCATATAACCGATCAATGTCACATCGCGAGAATGAAATACGGTATCACATACACGCATCATTCTCGGTCCCGCACATATCTCATATGCGCTCCTATTTCGTTTCGCTTGAGCCAGGAAACCTCTGTGTAGGACTCTAAAGACTCGTCAATACGCCGGCAGCGGATGATGATCATATCAAACATCCACAAGCCGCAAGCGGTCTGCTAAACGTAACTGTTGGAGTTAGTGCCCTCAGAGTCAATTATTGGATCACAGGCACGTGATTGCAATGATTGAGGGAGGACCTATCCCGGTAGGACAGTCTTACTCGAGATGATAGTATGCTATCTGGTTTATCTTTATCATCGTGTACTGCTTTAGGTGACCTGACATGTCGCTATTACACGTTGATAGAGCCCCTAGGATTCTTGCTTGACTGCCAGCAGTATGATGGCGATCATATACGTGGGAGCTGGTGGTCTATAAGCACATCCTTAAAAGGTCCCTAGTCGTAGGAGTTTCGAGACAGGGCATCGATACTCCGTTAGTAGACTAGTGTATACAGTCGAGACCCCGACGAGGGGCGGTGGCCGGTCTCACAAGCCACTGGTGTCAGTTGGTTCACCTAAGATGTATACAGGTGCTCATTGGGTTATGAGTACACCGGACAGGACTCGCCGGGAACCTGCTAGTTGGTCTTATACCAGATGTCAGATAGCAGTTCCCTGGTGACATGTGTACAGGTTAGTTCATCGACCTGAGATCGTCATTTGTCTCGTGTGAGTTCCCACTGTGCTTTGATTACTACCCTACCACGGCTCAAAGGAGTCGTGCAAACAGGTTTTAGTTGGGTACAGTCCCGAGCCACATGGAGGCAGTGAGCGGATCTGCAGGGGTTCGTCTCTCCCGGTATTGGGGGTGAGGTCGCGCTGTGTCTAGGAGAGCCATTACGCAAAGCCCTCGGCCGAGGCAGGAGATTTACTGGTAGGTATTCCAGTAGTATCTCAGGGCGTTCTGGGCTACGCTCCGACACGACTTGTACCGCTTTTGGGGTCTGACTTTTACCAACCCCCTAGGCCCGCCATGCGATACTCGTAGACGAACGGACCGGACTGTACGGATATTGTCACTGACAGGCTCAGTTGGGTGTCGGGGTGAGCTTCCTCATCGACGTCCCATTTGGTCAATACCTGGTGGCCCGTCACGTATTGGCTTATACCTCTGACGTGCTAGTGGTTAAATCCACAGCCAAGGTATTGACGAGTCTTTAGAGTCCACCACACTCAGTTAAAGTTACTCAAGTTTCGGGCGAAACGCTGTAGAGGCCGTATGGAGATATGGCAGGGTTCGATCAGATACGTGCGGTATTGCACGGATCGTGATCGGACAGTTTTTACTAGCCGGCTTTGGCTTAAGCCGGATTCTAGTATTTGATAGTGTAGTTTTGTCTCTTTGCATTTGTGTTCAGTGGGAATACAAATGCGGGCATGTATTTGCAGTAGCGGGGTTTTTCCTGTAATTTATTACGGGATCGGTTTTCTGAAGTTGCCAGTTTGCATTCCGTTCCGGCCGGTTTTCCTTCATTCCTTCTCGGTCGGACTTTCTTGGTGGAGGGTGTTAATTGCAAGTTTGCAATTAACATTTAGTAGAGGGTTTTCTTGCATATGTTGCATTATGATGAGACTTGTTTCATCATGAGATGCCTTTCTTGTCTATTCCATTCCTTTCATTTGATGGTTGTATGATATGATAAGAAAAGAAATGAGAGTGACCAATTTCTATATTGTTGATATATTCTTTCTTGCATTTTCTTTTCTCTCTCCAATCTCATTCTTGAGATAAAGAGGCCGGCCACATTATTTGTGAGTAGGGGATTTTTATTTTGGTTGGAAAAATGCTCATCTCATTTTTCCATGGTTGCTAAAGATTAGCTTCAAAGCTCATTTCTTTCTCTCCTTCTCTTCTCCATCCCTCCACATTAAGGCAACCTCATAACCCCAAGAGACAAGTTCACTACACTATTCTATAGCAAGCCTTGGACGCGTCGGCTAGCCATCTTCGCGCCCGAGTTGCCTCGGTCAAGAGGCGGGAGCCCGTAAAAGATTCCGGCTACGTGGTGCCTTTCCGACGATCGAGGAGGTGACGGAGATTCCGCGGGAGATCGGAGTGGAGACGAAGACCGAAGGACACGGATCGCTTGGTATAACTTCTCACCCTATCTCTTTAGTTAGCTAGTATAGGTTAATGGTTTCGATCCGGGTAATTGTCCGCGGTAGCGCCGGTTTCCGAGTAAGGAAAAAATTTTGATTCCGCATTTTGGCCTCGAGCAAGAGGCCGGGGCGCTGCCGTGGCGCAACATGGTATCAGAGCCACGCCATTAACCTAAGCTAGCTTGTTCTAATGTGTTTTTCAGTTCCGATCGACCGAAATTCCAAAAACCGTATTTTTCCTTGACATAAGGTTCTGTCGAAATTTTTTTGGAGTCTAAAAAAAATTTTTCAGGTGATCTCAGAATTATGTGCAGGGAGATATAAGACTACTGCAAAAATTTGATACAGTGATCCTTTCTTTTGACCGCGGAAGGGCGGCGTTAGCCCCACATTTGCCGCGCTTCCGCCGCGTGAACAGGAGATCACTTCATCATTTTTTTTCAGTGGGCTTGTGGGCTTAAAATATGGGTTTTGGGATATTAAAATTGGGCCCAGGTTTTCTGTGAGTGCTACAGTTTTGATTGGGGCCCACTTGTTAATTTTTGGTCAATCGGAAAATTTTAAACACATTATTTCACAGTATTTACATTATATCTGCGACCGTGAATGTCACTCGATCGGTAAATCCAGTCTAACTGCTATAGCCCGGTTAGACGGATTTGCGAACGTGATTTTCACGTTGATGTTTTTTGTTTATGCTGTGATGTTGCGGATCGGTCGTGGGGGATAGCCTGGATGCAATGCTAGTGCAGTTTTGTTGTATTATGTACATTTGATATTGCGGGGCGAGCGTCCGACATGTGGACTGCCGTCACTGCCTGTTTGTATTATTCTTTTGGGGCACGACCTGGTTGCGGTCGATGTACCCGGTGTATGTATATTTTACTTTCTGTACTAGGATTACCCCGCGGAGGGGTGCACGGATAGCCGGGTTCTAGGGGGCAACGGGCCCGCATCTCATGACATTGAGACGGAGGGGGCTTCACTCTGGGATTGGCGGGCTATTCGCCGCACTCGTAGGGGGTACAGGTTGACCCAGGAGGGGTGCCCAAGTTTCCGGATTCCGTGGAGTGCTGGGTGGTCCATTCACGGAGCTGAAGGGGGCTGCCTCGCTTCAGGTTTTGGCGGGTGACTTGCCGCGCCCGTAGGGGTCTAGGATTTCATTGCACAGGCTATCCACACGACCAGGGGAACGTCGGGTTTCAGCAGCGGCTCTGTGAAACCCGGGGTTTCCAGATATCTGTATTGATCTGTGTTGCTATACATTTCTGTGTTGCCTTCTTTTCACGCCTTGAGCGAAATACTATATATATTGGTATATATATTAGTAGATGTTGTATATGTTTTTCATCCGCGCTAGTCCAGTCCCCGCTCTGCCGTTAGTTAGCTAACCTAACGGGTGATGACGGGACCCAGTGGCGAATGCAGATGGCATATACGTACGTCAGTATATTTTCGTTCTTTGTGGTGTGATTAATTGATGGGACTGCGTTGATTCGGATCAATGCAAGATAAACAAACCTATTCTGATGTTGTTGGAACATTTTTCAAAAGGCTGTTATTGCAAGGACGTTCTCTTTTGTTTTGCATCGTGGTATTCAGTTGGAATATCCTGCTCCTCAGTCGACGAGGCAAGGGCCGAGATCCCTTCACCGGGAGTGACCCCTTGGACAAAAGTTTGCGTCAGGGCATTAACTTCACTATAGCCGATTACTTTTGCTTTGCATCGTGGTATTCAGTTGGAATATCCTGCACCTCATTCTACGGGGAAAGAGCCGAGATCCCTTCACCGGGAGTGACCTCTTTAGTAAAGGTTTTCGTCACTATATTTTATAAAAGGCTATGCAGTTCCTTCAACGATATCAAGTTCATTACGTTAAAGGTTTTTCGCCAAAAACCATTCGTAGCCCTCCGTCATTTCTTATGGGTATTATTTAGTATTCGTGCTGCGTTTGTTGACTCCGTCAAGGCGTAGTGTACGGTAGCTAAGTGGTACTTGTTTGTTGCATAAGTGGGATTGGTTAGGACAGTCGTGCGGCCTTGTTGACTCCGTCAAGGGCACGTACGGGTGGGTTTAATGCAATCCAGATAATGACGGGTTGAACTTGACTAGGACTCTTTGATTTGTTGACTCCGTCAAGGTCACTTGAGTCCTAGGGGTAAAAATCACATCGGGAGTTTCAAAAGAACTGAAACTTGCCAGGCATGCGCATACCTTCTGGAGTGTGGTGACTTGAGTGGATTCCGTCAAGTTATCATGCGATGATAGTTGGATCCCGATTCCCACTGATGAGTTGGTTTACTCCTCGGGTGATCCCGACTAATTCTTCTTTAAGGTTTGGAGGAGAATTTGAGGTACAGTGGGAGGTTTCCAGATTAGATAAAGTGGTAACCATTCTGATCTAGGTTAGAGTGCACGCTGAGTGTTTCTTTTCTCTCTCTCTGGCAGCGACCATTGACCTGACCCTGGACTATGACTCAGTGACCAAGTTGACCGAACCTTCTTAACACTGGCTTTTGGATTGTCAGAGTTGCAGACCTCATTGCCACTCCTACTTTTACCCTTTTCTCCAGGACACCCCGTATTACTGCGAACGTCCACTTCCATTGGACAAAACCATCGTATGGTTATATACGAACTCGAAGGACTTCGAGGATGGTTTCTGGTTCTGGAGAAAACGGATAGGACTATTCAGTTGTCTTTTCTTTTCACCTTCTCACAGGTTGCGTGTGCTCCTTGGCTTAGGAGTAGTACACCTATTACGCAAATTGGATAGTCTTCTTCCAAACCTTAGGCTGGTGCCGAACGGTGGGGAATGAAGAAAACCAATTAGCATAACGATGGTGTGCAGAAGGTATTAAGATTAAGACAAAGCAAGGGATTAGTAAGAGGGCAAAGTAAGTTGCGACTGCTATTCACGACCAAACCAAGTATTTCTTCGCCAATCCTAAATCACCTTTGTATTTCTCCAGGACACTCCGTATCACTACGAAGATCCCATTTTATTGGATAATCCATCGTATGGTTATATACGAACTCGAAAGGAACTTGTTCCAGTTCGGGGATGGATCCTGGTTCAGGAGAAATAGGAATAAAGTACATTCAGGTGTCTTTTATCTTCACCTTCTCTCGCATTGCGAGTGCTCCTAGGATTAGGACAGTACACCCTTTATGCTTTTTGGATAGTCTTCTTCCAAACCATAGGCTGGTGCCGAACGGTAGGGAAGGAAGAAAACCATTTGGCCTAAAGGGGTGTACAGAAGGTAATGACTAAAGACACATAAAGGGATTTGGAGAGGTGGCAAAGAATTATACGGTTACAGTTGTGAATCTGGATAATGGAAGAGGCATTACTAGGAATACCACGATACCCCAACGAAACATTTCAATGTTTCAGTTTCACTGTGTACTGTTAATGGAAAACTGATTTCCCAGTTAGACACTTGCTCCAGGGTATGTATTTACCAGGTTGGATTCTCACATCTGTATGGTTTTACAGATGCTGAGTGGGAGTAAGTTATTGGGAATTGGGTGATCATCCTCATTATATCGGGATTCGTTGTAATCGGTGATATTTGAGGAAGTCACCTGGGTTGTTTGCCGGTCGGCAAATATTTGGTTTTGAATATCCGCTGTTGTGCACCAATTTCAAATTGATATATCTGTACGTCTATTTTCATAGAGTGAGATATACCTTTTGATATTATGTCGATGACATTTACCTATATCAGTGGATGGTTAGGTAAGGAGCATTAAACAGCGGTGTAATTCTTCTTAACCATAAGTACAGTTTTCAACCTACGACACACAGTGAAAGAGTTGTTAGACTCAGCGGACTTATACAGAGTATTGTATGTTGTCCAGTGTCCATTAGGACAGAGGGGTTGGTCCTCGTACTATATTCTGTTTACTTTTAACTTCTCTAGTTCTTAGACATGTGTTTCGTGGAAACACAGGGTCTAAGTTTTGAGGAGTTATAGGTATTTGAATAGAGTAGAGAACCAGGTATAGCAAGTATCGGGATTCTTCAAAGTGATCGAAGATGTAGATACTTGTGTATGGTATTCAGTTGATAGTAATGTTTAAGAGAACTAGCTTCTCTTTCAGGTTACTCATAATTGGAAGCATTCCTAAGTTGAGTAACGCTGATCGGCCTCCTTCCATTTAGTTTACATGCACTGGAGATAGCTGCATGATTTGAATCTGGTTCAATTGAATCAGTGCCTCTGGTTCTATATTGGATATAGAACAGTTCATATCTTAACGATGTTAAGGTACGGGGAGTTGTCCGGCTTATGCTTAAAACCAGACACTGGACAACTCAAGGCACGTTTCTGTAATGGCTGTTTGTGGGTTGACCCAGGCTATGACGAGGGTTGATTTTCTACCATCTGGATGAACAATAGCAATATTGTTCTAGACTCGCCACAGTTTTAATAAAAATGGATTTTTCAGAAAAAGTAGTGGGAGTATGGTAGAACTGGAAGTGATTCCAGAACCACAAACGATTACTGAAGATTTGATAAGGAACCTAAAGATTCAATCTGGTTTGACATTCCATTGGCCACTCCGCAGATAAGGTGGGTAACTTCAGGCACCCGAGAGGTACTCTGGTAGCCTCAAGGACGGTGACAGGGAAGTTCTTGTTTACCCACACTTGCCATTGCTGTTGTTCCAGGCTGCGAGACCCGGTGAGAGGATGAGTATAGCGTCGTTCTAAACTAGCTTTAGAAGTGCGCGTCTATATGACTCCACCAGAGGGTTGTCGTAGTCAGTGGGAGCAGCGGAAGCATTGGTGGACATCAGGCTTATGTCTATTTATAGACTAAAGCAGATGTAGCGGAGATAGATCATCTGTTTCTGATGTGACAGTCATGGGTTTGACGTCATCAGAATAGGGGATGGATCTGTTGAGAAGGTAGTAGGAAGTGATATTCCTATACTACGATCGGTTATACTTTGGTCGTCACACAGTGTTTTCTCCACATGGGACTTGGACATTATATCAGACATACTGGTTACTAGATCTATGGTTTTAGATCTAAATTTGGGTGGTTTCCCAATCAGGGTATTTTGACAGCATTCTATGAGTATTTAGAATGGACGACTCCTGGCATGGTAGTATACCTGCAGATAATGGAGTCACCCTCTCTAAAGGTGTCTTACAGACTAAAGGGGAGAGGATGTGCATGATTGGCAGATCACTTGCTTAGGCATTTGAGTCAATCATGAGATGTCAAATACCACACCAGATGTTGTTCTTGCACTAGATGCAATAAGTTGATATTAATCCAATCCTGGAAAACCAGTCGGAAGCAGTTTTAGAACATAAGTGAATGTTCTAGGGATATGATAACGGCTGCCTCCTTTAGGAGACGGTTATCACTCCGGGCTTCCAAGGTGACATGGACGACAAGCAGGTTGTCAGAGTTATAGATTTTCCTTCTGACGAGGGGCAGTATTTTGGACAGGTGGTCCAAGGCAATACTGAGGGAGGCATGGCGCAGGATACTGATTAAGTTCAGTTGTTGATACAGTCTAAGAAGTTTGGATTTGGAGTTCATTTATGAGCTAGGTCCCATCAGACATCCAGATATTCTAAGACAGGTATTGCTCATTTCGGGAGATGGTTTTCTCCGCGAACATGAGATATAGAGAGACACAGAAAGAAACATCACTGCGGATCCACTCACTGAGGCTATTCCTCGAACGCAATAGTTTCGCAAACAGGTTTTGTGAGACTGACTAGTAGAGGAGTTGGGTGTTCGGTATCACACGGGCTGTGAGTATGCGACATCGCAATAATTAGCCTTGAGTGCAAGTGGGAGATTGTTGGAGTTAGTGCCCTCAGAGTCAATTATTGGATCACAGGCACGTGATTGCAATGATTGAGGGAGGACCTATCCCGGTAGGACAGTCTTACTCGAGATGATAGTATGCTATCTGGTTTATCTTTATCATCGTGTACTGCTTTAGGTGACCTGACATGTCGCTATTACACGTTGATAGAGCCCCTAGGATTCTTGCTTGACTGCCAGCAGTATGATGGCGATCATATACGTGGGAGCTGGTGGTCTATAAGCACATCCTTAAAAGGTCCCTAGTCGTAGGAGTTTCGAGACAGGGCATCGATACTCCGTTAGTAGACTAGTGTATACAGTCGAGACCCCGACGAGGGGCGGTGGCCGGTCTCACAAGCCACTGGTGTCAGTTGGTTCACCTAAGATGTATACAGGTGCTCATTGGGTTATGAGTACACCGGACAGGACTCGCCGGGAACCTGCTAGTTGGTCTTATACCAGATGTCAGATAGCAGTTCCCTGGTGACATGTGTACAGGTTAGTTCATCGACCTGAGATCGTCATTTGTCTCGTGTGAGTTCCCACTGTGCTTTGATTACTACCCTACCACGGCTCAAAGGAGTCGTGCAAACAGGTTTTAGTTGGGTACAGTCCCGAGCCACATGGAGGCAGTGAGCGGATCTGCAGGGGTTCGTCTCTCCCGGTATTGGGGGTGAGGTCGCGCTGTGTCTAGGAGAGCCATTACGCAAAGCCCTCGGCCGAGGCAGGAGATTTACTGGTAGGTATTCCAGTAGTATCTCAGGGCGTTCTGGGCTACGCTCCGACACGACTTGTACCGCTTTTGGGGTCTGACTTTTACCAACCCCCTAGGCCCGCCATGCGATACTCATAGACGAACGGACTGGACTGTACGGATATTGTCACTGACAGGCTCAGTTGGGTGTCGGGGTGAGCTTCCTCATCGACGTCCCATTTGGTCAATACCTGGTGGCCCGTCACGTATTGGCTTATACCTCTGACGTGCTAGTGGTTAAATCCACAGCCAAGGTATTGACGAGTCTTTAGAGTCCACCACACTCAGTTAAAGTTACTCAAGTTTCGGGCGAAACGCTGTAGAGGCCGTATGGAGATATGGCAGGGTTCGATCAGATACGTGCGGTATTGCACGGATCGTGATCGGACAGTTTTTACTAGCCGGCTTTGGCTTAAGCCGGATTCTAGTATTTGATAGTGTAGTTTTGTCTCTTTGCATTTGTGTTCAGTGGGAATACAAATGCGGGCATGTATTTGCAGTAGCGGGGTTTTTCCTGTAATTTATTACGGGATCGGTTTTCTGAAGTTGCCAGTTTGCATTCCGTTCCGGCCGGTTTTCCTTCATTCCTTCTCGGTCGGACTTTCTTGGTGGAGGGTGTTAATTGCAAGTTTGCAATTAACATTTAGTGGAGGGTTTTCTTGCATATGTTGCATTATGATGAGACTTGTTTCATCATGAGATGCCTTTCTTGTCTATTCCATTCCTTTCATTTGATGGTTGTATGATATGATAAGAAAAGAAATGAGAGTGACCAATTTCTATATTGTTGATATATTCTTTCTTGCATTTTCTTTTCTCTCTCCAATCTCATTCTTGAGATAAAGAGGCCGGCCACATTATTTGTGAGTAGGGGATTTTTATTTTGGTTGGAAAAATGCTCATCTCATTTTTCCATGGTTGCTAAAGATTAGCTTCAAAGCTCATTTCTTTCTCTCCTTCTCTTCTCCATCCCTCCACATTAAGGCAACCTCATAACCCCAAGAGACAAGTTCACTACACTATTCTATAGCAAGCCTTGGACGCGTCGGCTAGCCATCTTCGCGCCCGAGTTGCCTCGGTCAAGAGGCGGGAGCCCGTAAAAGATTCCGGCTACGTGGTGCCTTTCCGACGAGCGAGGAGGTGACGGAGATTCCGCGGGAGATCGGAGTGGAGACGAAGACCGAAGGACACGGATCGCTTGGTATAACTTCTCACCCTATCTCTTTAGTTAGCTAGTATAGGTTAATGGTTTCGATCCGGGTAATTGTCCGCGGTAGCGCCGGTTTCCGAGTAAGGAAAAAATTTTGATTCCGCATTTTGGCCTCGAGCAAGAGGCCGGGGCGCTGCCGTGGCGCAACAGTAACGGCCACCCGGGTATTGAGCGATCTGAAGATCGACGAGCAAGCCCGCTCACACTCCAGTGAATCCAACCAGTAACACTACCGTACAGTCCGGTCTGATCGTCTGATATGTCGCATATCTTGCCTAGGGGTGGTAAACGTCAGACCCTAATAGCTCGATAAGTCGTGTCGATATGAGGTCTATAACTGTTCGAGAAACTACTGGTAACACTTACCAGTAAATCTCAGCAACCCTGGACAGGGATTTCCTGTTATAGCCAATCGAACACAGCGCAACATCAACCCCCTATACCGGGAGAGACGAATCCCCTCCTATCGCTCATTGCCTCCATGTGACTCGGGACTGTACCCAAAAAACCACCATTTTGCACGCCCTCTTGGATGTGGTAAGATGGAAATCAAAGCACAGTGGGAACCACACAAGACTCTATGACGATCTCGGGTCAACAGACTACTCTGTACCAGTGTCACCAGAGAACTGCCATCTGACGTGAGGTATATTACCATCTGGGAGTTCTCGGCGAGTCCGTCCAATGTACCCAGTCTCTACTGAGCACCCGTATATCATCTCTGATGTCAAACACCAATGGATATGGGATCATCCATCGCCCATCTGTATGGGTCGAGAAGGTACACGCTAGTCTACTCTGGTATATCGATGCCCCGTCTCGATACACCCACGACTAGGGACTTTGAAGGATGTACTTATGGACTACCATGTCCCCACTAGTATGATCTGCATCATAGTCCAGGTAGTCAAGCACACATCCTAAGGGCCTAACCAACATGTAACAGAGAGACAATCAGTATACACGTTAAGGTAAAGAGCAACCAGATAGCATACTATCATGTCGAGCAAGAAAGTCCTCCCTATATATGTCCCAGCATCCACTACAATATACATCCTATGTACAGTAATGGCCTCTAGGGCATACATATAACGAACAATCTCCCACTTGCACTAGGGCCATCTATAGCAGTGGTTGCAGTATCTCATACTCAACCATCCCATAAAAGTCTCTCTCTGGGAAAAGGCCTTTCGTGAGTGGATCCGCTTTGTTTTTCTCTGTGTCTACTCTCCTAACCTCGATCTCCCTGGAGATCAACCATCTCCATGATCAAGTGTTACTGCCTTAGAATATGTCTGGATCACTGATGGGACCGGCGTTCCTTGGCATAAGCCACAACTCCATTGTCACACAATGGGAGGAACATAGTTCATCTCATGAACCAATATACACCCAAACAGCCTCTTTGGTAGCATCTTAAGTAGCGATGTATCCAGCCTTTATCGTCTAGTATGTCACGGTATTTAGCTTGGAACTCTTCCAACATACTGTCCCTTCACTGAGGGTAAAGACAATGCCTGTGACTGACATTCAGTCGTCTTTATCACCCTGGAACCCTTCCAGTGATTCTCCCCAGGATCGATTGATACCGTCTCACTACAACTAGTGAGAATCCTAACATCCATTTAGATCTATCTCATAGATCCAAACTCAGGATTTAGGAGGTATCACTTTGATCCTATGTGGAGAATCATTGTGATAAGCGGAGATTGATCGAGCGTAGCATAGGAAACTCCTTCCCTATCAAGAGTATGTCATCCACGTACTCTACGAGGATCGTCACCATACTCCCTACTACCTTTTTGTTTATACAAGGTTCATCTACCATTTTGATGATGTCAACTTCTTTGACTAATCCATGAAAACAGATGTTCCAACTCCGCGATGCCTGCTTTATCCCATAAAGCATCTTGCACACGTTTCCGCTGCTCCCACTGTCTACGAGGCCCTCTGGCTGTGTACTTATAGACGCACTCTTCTAAATCATCATTTAGAAAAGCAGTCAAGACACCCAACCACCAGAGATCGTAGTCATGGTATGCAGCCGTGGTAAGTAGGATCTGGATGGACTTAAGCATAGCCACTGGAAAAGGTTTCATCATTATCCATGCCTGGTCAATGAAGAAAACCTTTAACAAGTCTAGCTTTGAAAGTCTCAACTTTTCCATCTACACCAAGTAATCTTCTCAAGATATACTTGCTCCTGATGGGGATTTAACCCTTCAGATATAGAAACCAAAGTCCATACTTTGTTGGTGTATAAGGATTCCATCTCAGATCGATAAACATCCAGCCATTCTTACAGAGTCTTACTCTCGATGGCCAGCTCGAAGCTAGTTGGGTCATCATCTCATGATGCAATCCTCGCTCCCACTGTCATAGAGAAACCGAAGTAACTCTCAGGTGGGTGAGGAACCCTACTAGATCGGCGGAGAAGCTGAGGTTCGTTGGAATCTACTGAATCCTTTGGTTCTATCAAATCATGTGTTGTAGTTTGTATAGCTGGAACATTTCCAGTTCTACATTACAGACCTTGCCTTGAGCTTGTCCGGATTTTGCTTTTCATACATAGGCCGGTCAACCCCAAATCTTAACTAGCTTAAGACATGGGCTCTTCCCTTACCATATCCCATATGAAGTGGTAGGCAACTGATTTGATTCGAACCCTATTCAATAGGTATGCAGCTTCTCAAGCGCATAACTCCCAAAAGGAAATAGGTAACTTAGTAGTACTCATCATAGAGCACACCTTATCATATAGGGTGTGATTGCTCCGCCCCGATATACCATCGTACTATGGTGTATACGGAGGAGTAATGCTGAGAGAGAATCTCATTCTCCTTTAGAATAGTCCAGGAATTCCGTGCTCAAGTATTCTCCTCCTTGATCGCATCAAAGGACATAATACTTATACCTGTATTCTGGTTCTCTACTTCTAACTTATATTCTGTGAATATCTCAAAAGGTTCGGACTTTTGTTTCAACAAGAACATATGTCTGAATCTAAAGAGATCATCAGAGAACGTAATGAAGTATAAAGAACCAGTCCTGGCATGTGTAGACAGGGGACCTTACATACATCAACATGTATCAATCCCAAGAGTTCACTAACTCTTTCTCTGTTTCCAATAAACAGAGCTATGGTCATCTTATCTTTGTGACATGACTGGCGAGTTTCACAAGATGTAAATTCAAACTGATTTAAATATGCATCTAAATGTAACTCAGCCAGTCGGGTCGCATTGATATGACCTAGTCTACAATGCCTCAAGAAGGATTCGTTCATTTATGAACTCTTCCTCTTGTGTGTGTTCCGTATACTAAGAACTGTAGTTTGATTTAGAACATTAATGCTTTTAGATAACGTGCCTGAACCGATCAACTTTTGATATAGGAAATGTTCAAAACATTATCCAACAATACAGAATTATATCCTTTCTTTACTAATAAAGCGACTGATATGATTTTGTATATCAGGTTCGGTATCTAATAACATTCGTTCAGAATCAATGTATTGGTAATACAGGGTGACAGTGACCAACAGACTTGGCTGCAACACTTGCCCCGTTTTCTGCCTCATGAAACTTATCACCCGTTCTCAGTTCTTCTACCTTTCTGTAGCCCTATGTAACATATTACATATTTGGGATCCTGATCTGGTATCACATACCCAGGACGTAAAGGATACTGAGAAACAGTTCTCTGTAATGAACACACCTGAAGATGATGCATCAGTATGCATTCTCTTCGTTTGGGCGGCACGGGAATTCTGGTAATCCCCAATTTCCTGCTCTGTCTTATAACAATTATAAGTTGGAGCGGGACCAACGTTCCCCAGCTCAGTATAACAAGCGGGTTCGGTCAATAATCCGTATTATTATCTTGATTAAGGCGTGATATGGTCGCTACCTGGAGAGAGAGAGAAGAAAACACTCAGCGTGCGCTCTTGCAAGAATAGATTGGTTATTATTTTATCTAATCAGGATGGCTCCCACTGCTTTTTATCAAATCTTCCTTCAAACCCTAAAAGGAAAGACTAGCCAGGATTAATTACACACTACAAGTTCGCCAATCTTTCAGCCAGGCCAGTGTCGGTACTTTGAGGGAGGTCCCCCGTGCTTTCGCACGAACCAAATTACTGTAAACCTCGTTTTCCCAGAGGCGTAACCCCGTTGACACCTTTCTAGACACCTACTTGATCGGCTAATTGTAATGTATAAAACTCTCCCAGGAGTAACAATTACTCACAGTGGGTATCGGGATCCAACTATCTCATAGAAGGTATGCAATCTCATTGCAAATTTCAACACTTGAAATTCCCGATAATATTTTGCCCCCAGCACCCTATGACCTTGACGGAGGTCAACAAACCATAGGCTACTAGTCAAGTTCAACCCGTCATTTCTTGATCGAATTAAACCCACCCGCACGACCCTTGACGGAGGTCAACAAGGCCGCACGACTACCCTAACTCAATCTGCATCATATGCATAAACAGATAAATACTAGTTAGCTACCGCACACTACGCCTTGACGGAGGTCAACAAACGTAGCACGAATACTAAATAGGACTTATCTGAAATGACGGAGGGCTACGACAGGTTTTTCTGAAAACCTATTGCGTAATGAACTTGATATCGTTGTAGGATCGAATGAATTTTGAAATGGAGTGCTTTTGAGGCTTTTCTAGTTTTGCTAAAGGAGTCACTCCCGGTGAAGGGATCGTCGGTCCTTTCCTCGTCGAATGAGGTGCGGGATATATCGTATATATCACTGTGCAAAGCAAAACACTTAAAAGCAATCAAAAGACAAACCGAGTGTGTAGCATCTGCCAGTTATTGCTAAAGGAGTCTCTCCCGGTGAAGGGATCTCGGTCCTTTCCTCATCGAATAAGGTGCAGGATATATCACATATACCGCTGTGCAAAGCAAGAACTGTAGCTAGCCTTTTTATTTTGAAATTCGATTCTACAACATCTTAGGTTTCTTTTATTTCATTAATCACATTAATGAAGTCCCATCAATTAAATTACCTAAACATCACAGATAAATACGACGTACACTTATGCCATCCGCATTCGCCTCGATGTCCCCTCGTGCACCGTTAGGTTAGGTAACTAACGGCAGAGCGGGGCAGGGCTAGCGCGGGTGTAAAACATAAGTAACGTCTATATAATATATCATATATACTATATACTGTATCTATCACAGAACATCATATGATCACATCACAGATATCGCAGCAGAAGAAACATATGAAATATTGGATATACTAGGATGTCCGTGTTTTCAATACGAGCCAGTATAAAACACGGATTCCACGGTCGCGATGAATAGCCAAACCCACACCCCTAGACCCCTACGAGAGCGGCAAGCAATCCTACCAACTCTAGAGTTAGGAGACCCGGACTCGACTCCTCGAGTTGGTCTCCCACTGGACTCCAGAACCCGGTTACTTATGCCCTCCTCCTTGGGTCTATCCTAGTGCGGAAAAGTAAATAATATACAACAACGGTGACAACTTCCGCAACCTGGAAGTGCCCCAATAAAAGAATATTACATACAAGTTTTTACATGAATGAAAATGAAAAACACTCATCTCACATAAAAACCCCCGGCTATTCAAACACGACGATCCAATATAACATATCCAGCAACACACATAACATCACATGTCATCAACGTAAGTAAATATGCGCAACCCAATTGTCGTTGACATATAGCAACGAAACCGGCGATATCACATATTACACTTACGGTCACAGAAAAGAAAGTGTAAAACTACAACAGTTGGAATCCGCAATCACCTCAGACATCGCATGCCTGACCAAATGAATTACTTAGACATCACATGCCTAACAATTATAAACCCCGCATTTTAGTCTCATTATCGAAAACACTTTTCAATACCAAGTCGGGTAATTCAACAAGATTCCCGACATCCTGATCGAATGCTCGTCGCAAACTTTAGTAGGCGGCCGCACCCCCGAAACCGTCGACGAAGTGCACCAAGGCGGAACATCGCTACCGTGAGCACCCTAACGGATGCTTTCGGCGACGGGGTTCTCCTACAGTCACTTGGTCGGGGCTATAGAGTGAGGCTGTCTATTAAGTTTACCCGGCGAGTATCCGCGTACGCTACGTGATTGTGACGGACTTTTGATCACATCAAAATTCCGTGGCAACCAATCAAGTGAGACTAAATTGCTAGATTTACAACATTCATTCAGTTATCACATAACTATTGTGAATTCCAATTATTGTATCCCATTCCAGATAATTAGAAAATGTTAAACTTTCCGATTGAACATTCGAACACCCAAGTTTTCCCGATACAGATCAACACATGAAATAAGTCTAACAACATTCAGTTCGTGCCTCAGTACCGACGGTCCAGCCGTAGAAGGGTCAAGCCAACGCCTCACATGTGGCACGCCGTACTGCCCCAAACCCGAAGGTTCAAAGGACAGTTCAAGACGGTCACATAATCGAGTTAAGGTTTGTTGTCTTCTAGAGGGTCCATCGCGTTACTTGCACTACTTAGAACGTCCTTAAACTACGGAAAAATCCAACACTTGGAAATTTCCCGACAGGGGAAAAATTGGGTATTTATATCCGGTCGAACTTTTTAAAATATTCTAAAATTTATCCGGAAAGCCAAACAGACAAAATTTGATACTCCGATCGAAACACCGAATCCCCAAAACAACTCCAGAAAATTCAACTCTTGAATAAAATATAAAAATTTCCAGAAGACTCAGAACTCTGAGACAAGAATTACTGTGCTATCCACGTGGTGTAAATCTACAGTGTGGCCGCGGAAGCGCCGCTAATTCTATGGTGGGGGCCGCGGTTCCGCGCTTCCTTAGTGGATTTATCATCACGTGCTTCACAGTAATTCATACAATTCCCTGCTGAATTTTTTGGCAATTTTTAATCTGGAAAAATCCCAGTTTTTAGAAAAAGGACAGAGAGCAATTTTGGGTTCGTGTTTTCGGTTCGATCGGACTTCAAATTCCGTCTAGACTTCGCCTAAGGCTCTAGCTAGGCTCTGATACCACTGTAGGGTTCCTAAGCACCCTAATGAGGTCTCATAAGGCATCGAATATGCCATTCTAAAATTTTACGGGTGCCGAGAGACCCGACTACGGATCGTTTGCTAGAAAACTAGGCGAAAAAGCTAACTAGTTAACACTTAACTAAGGGATACGGATATACAACCTTTGTAGATCCGTTTGTCCACATCCATAGCTCCATGAAGAAGTTATCTCCGCTGTACAAATCCGAAATCCGGGCTCTTGCGTCGGCTTCATCGGAGAAGAAGCGGGCTAGGTCATCGACGACGTGCCGAAGATGATCTACGTCGAGGCATCGCTAAATCAAGCTCCGACTTCACCAAGTCCAAAAACTTGTGAAGAGAACACACTCTACTACTTGGCAAGAGGTAGAGGATGAAGAAATAGGAAGTGGATAGACTTTAGTTTTGGATTTCTCACTAGTTTCCATCAATCACCATTGATGGAGCTTGGTTTTCTTCACTTGAAAAATGAAGAAGAAGAAGCTAGTATTATGATAAGATAATTCAAAAAGAAAAGAATAACAATACTTATCATAATATTAACTCTAGTCAAGTGTAGAGAATGAATCATGGTTAGTGGGAATGGTTAGGGTTAAGGATGAGATAAGAATGGTTGACTTGATCAAAGTTTCATGAAGCTTCAACTAAACTCCAAATTAAGCCACCATTCTTTTCTCCTTTCCATTTATTTTCCAAAAGAATAAACAAATAAATGAATAAATAAAAAATGGGAGAATAAACAAAACCCTAACCACTCTCACAACCATGGTTTAATCTTCACACAAATCCAAGTTAACATGTATCATCAAACATGATACAATCATGTGCACAAAACTATATCAAATATACAATGTGCACATCCGAGCGAGAAAATCCATTTAAAGTGAACCGATACTAGTTAATGCAAAGTAATATATCAAATATATAATTATGCATTAAATCACTAAATCAACACTTGATTCAATGATACGGTCATGTCGCACATAACCGACTGGTATCATCAGTAACAACTTATCGAATCAACACTTGATCCGATAACCCGGCTATATCGCATATAACCGATCAATGTCACATCGCGAGAATGAAATACGGTATCACATACACGCATCATTCTCGGTCCCGCACATATCTCATATGCGCTCCTATTTCGTTTCGCTTGAGCCAGGAAACCTCTGTGTAGGACTCTAAAGACTCGTCAATACGCCGGCAGCGGATGATGATCATATCAAACATCCACAAGCCGCAAGCGGTCTGCTAAACGTAACGGCCACCCGGGTATTGAGCGATCTGAAGATCGACGAGCAAGCCCGCTCACACTCCAGTGAATCCAACCAGTAACACTACCGTACAGTCCGGTCTGATCGTCTGATATGTCGCATATCTTGCCTAGGGGTGGTAAACGTCAGACCGCAATAGCTCGATAAGTCGTGTCGATATGAGGTCTATAACTGTTCGAGAAACTACTGGTAGCACTTACCAGTAAATCTCAGCAACCCTGGCCAGGGATTTCCTGTTATAGCCAATCGAACACAGCGCAACATCAACCCCTTATACCGGGAGAGACGAATCCCCTCCTATCGCTCATTGCCTCCATGTGACTCGGGACTGTACCCAAAAAACCACCGTTTTGCACGCCCTCTTGGACGTGGTAAGATGGAAATCAAAGCACAGTGGGAACCACACAAGACTCTATGACGATCTCGGGTCAACAGACTACTCTGTACCAGTGTCACCAGAGAACTGCCATCTGACGTGAGGTATATTACCATCTGGGAGTTCTCGGCGAGTCCGTCCAGTGTACCCAGTCTCTACTGAGCACCCGTATATCATCTCTGATGTCAAACACCAATGGATATGGGATCATCCATCGCCCATCTGTATGGGTCGAGAAGGTACACGCTAGTCTACTCTGGTATATCGATGCCCCGTCTCGATACACCCACGACTAGGGACTTTGAAGGATGTACTTATGGACTACCATGTCCCCACTAGTATGATCCGCATCATAGTCCAGGTAGTCAAGCACACATCCTAAGGGCTTTACCAACATGTAACAGAGAGACAATCAGTATACACGTTAAGGTAAAGAGCAACCAGATAGCATACTATCATGTCGAGCAAGAAAGTCCTCCCTATATATGTCCCAGCATCCACTACAATATACATCCTATGTACAGTAATGGCCTCTAGGGCATACATATAACTAACATTATGTAGTGGAGAACCTCCCACTTACCTGGCACTTACCTGGCCACAGGAGAGACAAAGAGGCAGTGGAGGATTTATCCTGCGACTTGTCTTTTGGCAATTAGGAGCGGTCTAGAAATTTGACCTAGGTGACCCATAAAATTAGGATTTTGCTTGTTGTATTTGTTGTGATCGCATCATCTTTTCAAAATCCGTATCATTTTTCAAAACAAACACCGCATTCATTCACAATTCCCCTAATTATAAATCACGCTGCCACTTGTACTAACCCCTTTTAGTGCAAGATAGGCTGGACACGGGATTCTAGTGCCCGACTTGTCCGCGTCCCCTCGATCGAATCCGAAGTCGGCATTTCTCCATTTACCTTTCTTTTACCCACCACCACACCCACTTCGATGGATCCGCCTCCATCGAATTTCTTTACCACTAATCTACCGCCGTCCGTTGGTGCGTAGAATCCACCTCGCATCTCTCTCCAAGAGAGGTGCTATCCAACACGAAGTCCCCTTTCCACCTGTCTTTCCATTCCACCTGCCAACGGGGAAAATTTTGAAATAAAACCCCAATACATCAACCTTCTACCAAAATTCCACGGTCTCGAGTCTGAGGACGCATATGTTTTTATCACCACATTTGGAAATGTATGCGCACTGATGGGTACTTCACAGTTGTCTGTGGATGCTATGCGTCTTCGTCTTCTCCCATTTACTTTGTGCGATTTAGCCGAGAAGTGGCTATATAACACTACCGCACATTCCATTTCAAATTGGGACGAATTCGTCAAAGAATTCCTTAAGAAATTTTGCCCACATCACAAAACAGCTCGAGTCCGTAGCGAAATCTATCAATTCACCCAGCTTCCAAATGAAACATTTTCAAAATGTCTTGAACGCTTCAAGGATCTGTTAGTCCAATGTCCACATCATGGCATCCCGAGATGGGAATTGTGCCGTATCATATATGAGGGCATTAATCCTAACACGAGACAGACCCTGGAATCCATGTGTCAAGGCAACTTCATGACCAAAGATGATGGGGAAGCTTGGAAATTCTTAGAAGATTTCGTTGAAAAATCGTTACAGTGGGAGGGTGTGAGTCAATCATCGAGGGATGGCAATGATATTTCCATAGGAATTAGAGCTGAAATTTCAGCTTTACACAAGAAATTTGATGCTATGGAAAATAAATTTTTAGCTGCCGCCCTAAATCAAATGTCACTCTCCAAAACTGTATGTGGATGCTGTTCGGATCCTTCTCATTTGACGGAAGAATGTCCATGAAATTTTCCGTTTCAAGGTCACGAGCATGCCAATGCCGCATTTCAAAGACCTAGAAATGACCCATTTTCATCCACATATAATCAGGGTTGGAGGAATCACCCGAACTTTTCTTAGAATCAATCCCAATCTCAAAACACGGTTCCAAATCCAAATCAATTCCAAAGGGTCCCTCCACCACAATAGCAACCACCACTTCATTTGAATCAGCACCCCTTTCAAGCACAAAATTTTCAAAATCCGGTCAACACACCTGCACCGTCTAATCCTTTGCAGTTAACCGGTACTGATGAATCCTCTTCATTCATGAACTTGCTTTTGACAATAAAAACTTCCGTCGATGACATAAAGAGAAACTCTGCGTCCCAAAGCGAAACTATAAAATCGATGGAAGAAGAAATTGCACGATTAAAAGCTGAAATGAGTGCAAGGGAGAAAGGGAAACTTCCAGCTCAAACTTTACCCAATCCTGGCTATTCACATCATGTGGATGCAATCACGTTGAGATCTGGAAGGGTGCTTGACAATCACGTTGGGGAAGAGATTGATGACACTGAAAAATCTATCGATGATATCCCGGCTGAGACCTTTCCTTCCACTTCTACTTCCAATTCTAACCCCAGTTCTTTTACCCCACCACCTTCTTGCGAGCCTATTCTTCGTTTCCCATAAGGCTTGCCACTTCAGCCCACCTCTTCTACTCCTCCACCGACGATCCCCACTTCTGTTTTAGGATCGGGTCCACACACACTTCCTTCTCCTATGATGGACCCAGCGCTTATTGCTAAAGCACCTTATCCTAATCGGTTAAGGGCTAACACATCGACTCCACATATGGAGAACATTATGGACATGTTTAAGCAAGTTAACATCAACATCCCTCTCCTAGATGCTATCCAACAAGTTCCGTCCTATGCGAAAACTCTTAAGAACTTGTGCACTAGGAAGAGGAAGACTCAAGTGCCCAAGAAGATTTTCATGGCAAAGACAGTAGACACAGCCTTTCCCCAGCAATTACCGAGAAAACGTAAGGATCCTGAATATCCTACGATTTCCATTTCTATCGGGGAAAAACACATTAACCATGCTCTACTAGACCTTGGCGCAAGTGTTAACCTGCTTCCTTTCTTAGTCTATGAGCAACTAGGTATCGGAGTGTTGAAGCCAACCCATTGCACTCTCCAGATGGATGACCGATCAATCACCAAACCTAGGGGTGAACTGGAGGATGTGTTAATAAAAATCGGGGAATTCATATTCCCTGTGGACTTTATTGTAACTGATACACAGCCTGTAGCGAACCCACGGAATCAAATTCCGTGATTTTAAGTCACCCCTTTTTGGACACTTCCAACGCTATCATCAACTGTCGTAATGGTTCTATGACCTGTAGGGTTGCTAGACACGCGCACATGGGTCTACAAGGCATCAACCATGCCCGATTAAAAAATTAGCCATGCCGAACAACCCGAAGCTGGATCTTTAAACTAGGGTTTAGGCGAAAACGAACATGTTAACCACTTTAACACTAAGTGAGAGGGATTACAACCTTTGTAGATCCGGTCCTACACTTCTTTAGCTCCGTTTTGAGGTCCCTTCGCTGCGATCATCGTGTTCTGGACTCTCGAGAGGCTTCACAAAGAGAATGATGCAACCTTGCTTCCGATCTTCGATACAAAGATGATCTACCTTGAAGTTTCATTAACACAAGCTAACACTCATGAAATGATGTGAACACCCTCATCTAAATGGCAAAGATAGATGAGGATGATGAAGTAGGATTTTTGCTCTCATTTATAATCTTTTTCTCACTCACTTTCATCACAAAAGAAAGCTTTTTCAAAAAGGAACTCAAGGAAGAAGAAGATGAATGAATATCACTTAATCCTTTTGTGATGAACAATGAATTATTGTAGTGGCTACAAATCTAACCAAGGGTTAAGCACGAAAGAGTTAACCCTTGTAGAGAGTTAACTAGAGTTAATGGTTTGGATTGGGTTAACATAATATCTCACAAAAATATCAAGCAACCACAAAGTCAAAGCTTCATGAAGCTTCATGCAAAAGCTAACCCTAATCCAAACCCTAACCAAGTTTTAACCCTAATCCATTGTTAAATTTGTAACCCTAACATGTTACAATATTATATATCATATATACAATATATTTTGTAACAATAGAAAATAGTACAATTAACATATATCGCATATATATCAATGTATTATACCGTGAGAAAATGAATGTTTTAGTGAGCTAATATTAGTTAATGTAATTTAATATATTATATATATTATCATACATTAAATTATCGAATCAACACTTGATCCGACAATTCGGCTATATCACATATAACCGACTAATATTTATCCGTACCGATTCATCGAATCAACACTTGATCCGATGACCCGGCTGATATCATATAGCGCGAGAATAGAATACGGTATCTCATATCGCATTACCCTCGGTCCCGCACATATCACATATGTGCTCCTACTCCGTTTTTCCTGAGCCAAGAAACCTCTGTGTAGGACTCTAAAAAATCGTCAATACGCCGGCAGTAGGTGATGATCATATCAAACACCCACAAGCTGCAAGCGGTCAGCTAAACGTAACAGCCACCTAGGTATTGAGCGCTCAGAAGATCAACAGGCAAGCTTGTACATTCTCCTGTGAATCCAATCAGTAACAATCCTGTACAGTCCAGTCTCGTCGTCTGATATGTCGCATATCTCGCCTAGGGGTGGTAAACGTCAGACCCCAGTAGCTCGATAAGTCGTGTCGATATGAGGTCTATAACAGTTTAAGAAACTACTGATAACACTTACCAGTAAATCTCAGCAACCCTGGCAAGGGATTTCCGGTTATAGCCAATCGAACACAGCGCAACATCAACTCCCTATACCAGGAGAGACGAATCCCCTCCTATCGCTCATTGCCTCCATGTGATTCGGGACTATACCCAGAAGCCACCTTTTTGCATGCCCTCTTGGACGTGGTATGATGGAAATCAAAGCACAGTGGGAATCACACAAGACTCTATGACGATCTCGGGTCAACAGACTACTCTGTACCAGTGTCACCGGAGAACTGCCATCTGACGTGATGTATAATACCATCTGGGAGTTCTCGGCGAGTCCGTACAGTGTACCCAGTCTCCACTGAGCACCCGTACACCATCCTTGATGTCAAACACCGATGGATATGGGATCATCCATCGCCCATCATATGGGTCAAGATGCGTATACGCTAGTCTACTCTGGTGTATCGATGCCCTGTCTCGATACACCCTCGACTAGGAACAGTTATAGGATGTACTCGTCGACTACCGTGGCCCCACTAGTATGATCTCATCAAAGTCCCAGTAGTCGAGTACATATCCTAAGGGCTTTATCAACATGTAATATAGAGACAATTAGAGTACATGTTAAGATAAAGTACAACCACATAGCATACTATCATGTAGAGCAAGAAAGTCCTCCCTATATATGTCCAAGCATCCATTACAATATACATCGTATGCACAGTAATGGCCTCTAGGGCATACATATAACTAACAATCTCCCACTTGCACTAGGGCCATCTGTTGTGGTATCACATACCAAACAATTAGCTGCGGTTGAAGTATCTCATACTCAACCATCCTATAAAAGTCTCTACTGGGAAAAAGGCATTTGTGAGTGGATCCGCGCTGTTGCCCTCTGTGTCTACTTTCGTAACCTCGATCATCCTGGAGATCAACCATCTCCATGATCAGGTGATACTGCCTAAGAATTATATCTGGATTTCTGATGGGACGGTAGTTCCTTGGCTAAAGCCACAACTCCATTGTCACACAATGGAAGGAACGAAGTTCATCTCATGAACTTATATATATCTAGACTGACTCTTTGGTAGCATCCTTGGTAACGATGTATCTTGCCTTTAATCGTCTAGTAAGTCACGGTATCTAGCTTAGAACTCTTCCAATATACCGTCCCTCCAGTGAGGGTATAGACAATGCCTGCGACTGACATTCAGTCGTCCTTATCACCCTGGAACCTTTCCAGTGATTCTCCCCAGCATCGATTGATACCATCTCACTACAACTAGTGAGTATCCTAACATCCAATTAGATCTATCTCATAGATCCAAAACCCAGGATTCAGGAGGTATCATTTTGATCCTATATGGAGAATCCTTGTGATAAGCGGAGATTGACCGAGCGTAGCATAGGAAACTCCTTCCCTATCAAGAGTATGTCATCCACGTACTCTACGAGGATCACCATCATACTCCCTACGACCTTTTTGTATATAAAAGGCCCTACTACCATTTGGATGATGTCAAACTCTTTGACTACCACATCAAAACAGATGTTCCAACTCCGCGATGCCTGTTTTATCATATAAAACATCTTTCACACATTTCTGCTGCTCCCACTGTCTACGAAGCCCTCTGGCTGTGTACTTATAGACGCTCTCTTCCAAATCATCATTTAGAAAAGCAGTCATGACACCCAACCACCAGATATCGTAGTCATAATATATAGCCGTGGCAAGTAGGATCAGGATGGACTTAAGCATAGCTTTGAAATTCTCAACTTTTCCATGTACACCAAGTAATCTACTCAAGATATACTCACTCCTGATGGGGATTTAACCCTTCAGATAAAGCAACCAAAGTCCATACTTTGTTGGAGTATAAGGATTCCATCTCAGATCGCTAAGCATCCAGCCATTCTTACAGAGTCCCACTCCTGAAGGCCAGCTCGAAACTAGTTGGGTCACCATCTCATTATGCAATCCTCGCTCCCACTGTCATAGAGAAACCGAAGTAACTCTCTGGTGGGTGTGGAACCCTACTAGATCGGCGGAGAGGCTGAGGTTCGTTGGTTACTATTGAATCCTTTGGTTCTACCAAATCATCAGCTGCAGTTTATATAGCTGGAACACCTTCCAGTTCTACCTCATGACCAATAATTTCTTCAAAAGAAATTCCCTTTCACAAAGGTGGCATGTTGAGAAATAAAACATTTTTGTTTCTCGGTTTGGTAGAAGATATCACCTTGCGAATGCTTGGGATATCCAACAAACTTCCATAGATCTGACTTTGCCTCGAGCTTGTCCGGATTTTGCTTTTTAGACATAGGCCGGACAACCCCAAATCTTAACATACTTAAGATATTGGCTCTTCCCATTCCATATCACATATGAATTGGTAGGCAACTGATTTGATTTGAACCCTATTCAATAGGTATGCAGCTTCTCAAGTGCATAACTCCCAAAAGGAAATAGGAAACTCAGTAGTACTCATCATAGAGCACACCATATCACATAGGGTGCTATTGCTCTGCCCCGATATACCATCGTGCTATGGTGTATACGGAGGAGTAATGCCGAGAGAGAATCTCATTCTCCTTTAGAATAGTCCAGGAATTCCGTGCTGAAGTATTCTCCTCCTTGATCTCATCAAAGGACATAATACTTATACCCGGTTTTTGGTTCTCTACTTCTAACTTATATTCTGTGAATATCTCAAAAGCTTCGGACTTTTGTTTCAACAGAAACATATGTCGGAATCTTGAGAGATCATCAGTGAATGTAATGAAGTACAAAGAACCGGTCATGGCATGTGTAGACAGGGGACCTTCATACATCAACATGTATCAATCCCAAGAGTTCACTAACTCTTTCTCTGTTTCTAATAAACAGAGCTGTGGTCATCTTATCTTTGCGACATGACCGGCAAGTTTCACAAGATGTAAATTCAAACAAATTTAAATATGCATCTTAATGTAACTTCAGCTAGTCGGGTCGCATTGATATGACCTAGTCTACAATGCCTCAAGAAGGATTCGTTCATTTCTGAACTCTTCCTCTTGTGTGTGTTTCGTATATTAAGAACTGTAGTTTGATTTAGAACGTCTATGCTTTTAGATAACGTGCCTGAACCGATCAACACTTGATATAGGAAATGTTCAAAACATTATCCAACAATACAAAATTATATCCTTTCTTTACTTATAAAGAGACTGATATGATGTTTTATATCAGGTTCGGTATTTAATAATATTCGTTCAGAATCAATGTATTCTGGTAATACAGGGTAATAGTGACCAACAGACTTGGCAGAAACACTTGCACCGTTTTCTGTCTAATGAAACTTATCACCCGTTCTGAGTTCTCTACCTATCTATAGCCCATGTAACAGATTACATATGCGGGATCCTGATCCGGTATCTCATACCCAGGACGTAAAGGATACTGAGAAACAGTTCTCTCTAATGAACACACCAGAAGAAGATGCATCAGCATGCACTTTCTTCGTTTGGGCGGCACGGGAATTCTGGTAATCCCCTATTCCTGCTCTGTCTTATAACAATTATAAGTTGGAGCGGGACAAACGTTCCCCAGCTCAGTATAATAAGCGGGTTCGGTCAATTCTTCCGTATTATTATCTTGATTAAGGCGTGATATGGTCGCTACCTGAAGAGAGAGAGAAGAAAACACTCAGCGTATGCTCTTTCAAGATTAGATTGGTTATCTAATATATCTAATCAGGATGTCTCCCACTGTTTTAATCAAATTTTCCTTCAAACCCTAAAAGGAAAGAGTAGCCGGGATTAATTACACGCTACAAGTTCGTCAATCTTTCAACCAGGCTAATGTCGGTACTTTAAGGTAGGTCCCCCGTGCTTTCGCACGAACCTAATTAATGTAAACCTCATTTTCCCAGGGGCATAACCCCGTTAACACCTTTCTAGACACCTACTTGATCGGCTAATTGTAATGTGTAAAACTCTCCCAGGAGTAACTCTTACTCGCAGCGGGTATCGGGATCCAACTATCTCATAGAAGGTATGCAATCTCATTGCAAATTTCAACACTTGAAATTCCTAATAATATTTTGCCCCAAGCGATCTATGACCTTGACCGAGTCAACAAACCATAGACCACAAGTAAAGTTCAACCCGTCATTTCCTGATTGAATTAAACCCACCCGCACGACCCTTGACTGAGTCAACATGGCCGCACGACTACCCTAATCCAATCGCATCATATGCTTTGCTGATAAGCACTAATCAGCTACCGCACACCACGCCTTGACTGAGTCAACAAACGCAGCACGAATACTAACTATTACTTATCTGAAATGACGGAGGGCAACGACAGGTTTTTAAGAAGAGCCTTTGCGTAGTGAACTTTATATAGTTGTAGAATCGAGTGATTTTTAAATGGAGTGTTTTTGAGGCTTTTCTAGTTTTGCTAAAGGGGTCACTCCCGGTGAAGGGATCGTCGGCCCTTTCCTCATCAAATAAGGTGCAGGGTATATCATATATACCACTATGCAAAGCAAGAACTATAGAAGCAATCAAAAGACAAACCAAGTGTGTAGCATCTGCCAGTTATTGCTAAAGGGGTCACTCCCGGTGAAGGAATCTCGGCCCTTTCCTTATCGAATAAGGTGCAGGATGTTCTACAAGGAACACCGCGATGCAAAGTAAGAACTAGAGCTACCTGTTTTTAAACAAGTTTCTACAACATCTTTAGGTTTCTTTTAGTTTCATTAATCTCATTAATGAAGTCCCATTTTATTATGCTTCACAAGCATCTCATTTGAAATGAAATCTGCAATATAACGTATATCTCATATATATAATATAAACATTCGTCTCAGGCAGTAATATGATCTCATCACAGAACATTGCAGCAGAAGAACATATATGAAATATTGGATATACTAGGACATCCGTGTTTTCAATACGAGCCTGTATAAAACACAGATTCCACGGTCGCGATGAATAGCCAAACCCACATCTCTAGACCCCTACGAGAGCGGCAAGCAACACTGCCAATTCTAGGGTTAGGAGACCCGGTCTCGACTCCACGAGATGGTCTTCCACTGGACCCTAGAACCTGGTTACTTGTGCTCCCCGCCTTGGGTCTACCTAATGCAGAAAAGTAAATAATATACAATGGAGACATCATCCTCAGCCCAGAAGTGCCCCAATTAAAGAATATTACATACAAATGAATTTTACATCGATGAAAAAGAAAAACTCTCATCTCACATAAAACCCCCGGCTATTCAGAACGCGACGATCCAATATAACATATCACAGCAACACATAATATCTCATATCATCAACATAAGCAAGTATGCGTATCCCGATTGTCGTTGATGTATAGCAACGAAGCCGGCGATACACCACATACTATGCTTACGGTCACAGAAAAGAAAGTGTAAAACCACAACAGTTGGAATCCGCAACCACCTTAGACATCGCATGCCTAACCAAATGAATTCCTTAGACATCACATGCCTAACAATTATAAACCCCGCATTTTAGTCTCTTTATCGAAAACTCTTTTCAATATCAAGTCGGGCAATTCAACAAGATTCCTGACATCCTGATCGAATGCTCGTCGCAAACTTTAGTAGACGGCCGCACCCCCGGATGTCGTCGGCGAAGTGCACTAAGGCAGAACACCGCTGCCGCGAGCACCCGAATGGATGCTTTTGGCAACAGGGTTCTCCTACAGTCACTTGGTCGGGGCTATGGGTCGTGGCTGTCTGTTAAGTTTATCCGGCGAGTATCCGCGTACGCTACGTGATTGCGACGGACTTTTGATCACATCAAAATTCCGTGGCAACCGATCAATTGAGACTGAACTGCTAGATTTATAACATTCAAATCAGTTATCTCATAACTATTTGTGGATTCCAAATATTGTATCACATTCCAGATAAATAGACAATGTTAAACTTTCCGATCGAATAATCAAACACCCAAGATTTCCCCAATATATCTCAACACTTGAAATCAGTTTAAGAACATCCATCACATGCCACAGTACCAATGGTCCGGCCGTAGAAGGGTCAAGTAAACGCCTCACATGTGGCACGCCGTACTGCCCCAAACCCTAAGGTTTAAAGGCAGTTCAAGACGGTCACATAATTGAGTTAAGGTTTGTTGTCTTCTAGAGGGTCCACCGCGTTACTTGCACGACTTAGAACGTTCTTAAACTCGAGAAAAAATCCAACTTTTGAAAAAATTTCCGACAGGGGAAAAAGTGAGTTATTGATATACGTTCGAACTTTTTAACAGTTTCTAAAAATTATCCGAACAAAACTAAACAAAGTTAAATTATCTGATCAAATCAACGAGTCCCCAATACAACCCTAGAAAACTCAACACTTGAGTGAAATTAAAAAATTCCCAGAAAAAATTGCCAAGAAAGGACCTAAGAATAAATATGTGAAATTCCAGGGACTAAGTCCAAATTTTGGCCGCGGAACCGCCGCCAAACCCATGGTTTGGCCGCGTTTCCACGGTCAAGGAGTTGACTTAGTGGACCGTACTTCACAGTAATTCTTAGTTTTTCCTGCTTGTTTTTTTGAGCATTTTTAATTCAGAAAAAAAGACATTTTAAAAAAATGTACAGAGAAGGGTTCGTGTCGGGGTTTTCTGGTTCGATCGAACTTTAAACTTCGTCTCGACTTCGCCTAAAGCTCCAACCTGGCACGGATACCGCTGTAAGGTTGCTAGGCAGGCGCACAAGGGTCTACGAGGCAACAACCATGCCCGATTAAAAAATTAGCCGTGCCGAACAACCCGAGCCGGATCTCTAAACTAGGGTTTAGGCAAAAACGAACATGTTAAACACTTTAACACTAAGTGAGAGGGATTACAACCTTTGTAGATCCGGTCCTACACTTCTTAAGCTCCGTTTTGAGGTCCCTTCGCTGCGATCATCGTGTTCTGGACTCTCGAGAGGCTTCACGAAGAGAATGATGCAACCTTGCTTCCGATCTTCGATACAAAGATGATCTACCTTGAAGTTTCATTAACACAAGCTAACACTCATGAAATGATGTGAAAACCCTCATCTAAATGGCAAGGATAGATGAGGATGATGAAGTAGGATTTTTGCTCTCATTTATAATCCTTTTCTCACTCACTTTCATCACAAAAGAAAGCTTTTTCAAAAAGGAACTCAAGGAAGAAGAAGATGAATGAATATCACTTAATCCTGTTGTGATGAACAATGAATTATTGTAGTGGTTACAAATCTAACGAAGGGTTAAGCATGAAAGAGTTAACCCTTGTAGAGAGTTAACTAGAGTTAATGGTTTGGATTGGGTTAACATAATATCTCACAAAAATATCAAGCAACCACAAAGTCAAAGCTTCATGAAGCTTCATGGAAGCTTCATGCAAAAGCTAACCCTAATCCAAACCCTAACCAAGTTTTAACCCTAATCCATTGTTAAATTTGTAATCCTAACATGTTACAATATTATTTATCATATATACAATATATTTTGTAACAAAAGAAAATAGTACAATTAACATATATCGCATATATATCAATGTATTATACCTTGAGAAAATAAATATTTTAGTGAGCTAATATTAGTTAATGTAATTTAATATTGTTAGTTATATGTATGCCCTAGAGGCCATTACTGTACATATATTGTAGTGGATGCTGGGACATATATAGGTAGGACTTTCTTGCTCGACATGATAGTACGCTATCTGGTTGCTCTTTATCTTAACATGTATACTTTCTGTCTCTCTGTTACATGTTGATAAAGCCCTTAGGATGTGTACTCGACTTTCAGGACTATGATGCAGATCATACTAGTAGGGCCTGGGTAGTCCATGAGTACGTCCTTCAATGTTCCTAGTCGTGGGAATATCGAGACGGGGCATCGATATTCCAGAGTAGACTAGCGTATATCTTCTCGACCCATGTGATGGGCGATGGATGATCCCATATCCATTGGTGTTTGACATCAGAGATGGTATGCGGGTGCTCAGTGGAGACTGGGTACACTGAACGGACTCGCCGAGAACTCCCAGATGGTATTATACCTTACGTCAGAAGGCAGTTCTCTGGTGACACTGGTACATCTTAGTCTGTTGACCCGAGATCGTCATAGAGTCTTATGTGTCTCCTACTGTGCTTTGATTTCCACCCTACCACGGCTCTACTGAGTCGTGCAAACAGGTGGTTTTTGGGTACAGTCCCGATTCACATGGAGGCAATGAGCGATAGGAGGGAATTCGTCTTTCCCGGTATTGGGGGTTGATGTTGCGCTATGCTCGACTGGCCATAACTGGAAATCCCTGGCCAAGGTTGCAGTGATATACTGGTAAGAGTTATCAGTAGTTTCACACTTGTTATGGACCTTACGTCGGCATGACTTATGAAGCTACTGGGGTCTGACGTTTACCACCCCTAGGCGAGATATGCGACATATCAGACGAACAGACCGGACTGTACGGTAAGTGTTACTGGTTGGATTCACAGGAGTGTGAGCGGGCTTGCTCGTTGATCTTCTGATCGCTCAATACCCGGGTGGCCGTTACGTTTAGCAGACCGCTTGCGGCTTATGGGTGTTTGATATGATCATCACCTACTGCCGGCGTATTGACGAGTCTTTAGTGTCCTACACAGAGGTTTCCTGGCTCAAGTGAAACGAAATAGGAGCGCATATGAGATATGTGCCGGACCGAGAATAATACCAGTTTGTGATACTGAATTCTATTCTCGCAATTTGTATCATCAGACGGTTATATGAGATATAGCCGGGTTGCCGAATCAAATGTCGATTCGATATATTGATACACTTGATATTAGTCGGTTTTATGCAGTATGACCGGATGATTAAATCAAGTGTTGATTTAATGATTTAATATATAATTATATATTTGATATATTACTTTACATTGACTAGTATTGTTCACTTAAGATTGATTTTCTCACTTGATATGCACAAGTTGTATATGTGATATATGTTTGTGCACTAGTTTGTATCATGATTGATGATACATGCAAACTTGGGTATGTGTATGATTTACACCATGTTTAGTTAATGGTTAGGGTTTTATTTTCTTTATTCATTTTGTAAAAACAAAATGGTTCTTTTCTTTATTTTTAGGTTAAAGCTTCATGAAGCTTCATAGCATCTTTGAAAAGTCTAAACCATTTTGTCTTATCCTTAAACCTAACCATCACCTAAACTATGGTTTGCTCTCTACATGAGTTTAATTACTTATGGTTGCATTATGATAACCATTCACTTGATTTATTATTATATAGAATAATTCATTTTCTTTTCTTCTTCTTCTTCTTCGTGAAGAAAAGAAAAGCTTTCTTGAAAATTTCAAGTGATGAAATCAAGTGAGAAATCCAAATCCAAAGTGAACCCACTTCCTATTTCTTCATCCTCTGCCATTTGCCATGTTGTATAGGGTGTTATCTTCACAAGTTTCATGACCTAGTGAAGATGGAGCTTGAGTTTGAGTCGCCTCGATGTAGATCATCTTCGGCATCGAAGTCAACGACATAGCCCGATCATTTCTCCGATGAAACCAACGCTAGAGTCCGGGATCCGGTTGATCGCAGCGGTGGGACGTCATCACGGAGCTAAAGAAGTGGAGGACCGGATCTACAAAGGTTGTGGTCCCTTTCACTCATAGTTAAGTTGTTAACTTGCATTGTTTCGCCTTACCTCTAGTAACGATCTTGCTTAGGGTTTCTCAGCACTTGATAAAAATTTGATTTTGGCATGGTTGATCTGTCGTAGAACCTCATGGGTGTGCCTAGGAACACTACAGTGGTATCAGAGCCTAGCTAGAGCTTTAGGCGAAGTGTAGACGATGTTAGAAACCCAATCGAACCCCGAAACCCTAACGCAACCCCTCTCTGTACATTTTGAAAACAGTGGATTTTTCCAAATTAAAAATATCCAAAAAAATACTGTAGGGTTTTATTGGTATTACTGTAAAGCACGTGACCATAACTCCATCAATGCACCGCGGAACCGCGGCGCCACCCTGGCTTGCGCGGCGGTTTCGCGGCCATACTGTATCCTTATTTGTCACGGTTTGCACAGTAATGTTAATCTGAATTTCCTGTGTTTTCTGGGAATTTTTAAATTACACTCAAGAGTTAAGTTATCTGGGGTGTATTGGGGACTCGGTGTTTCGATCGGATAGTTTAACTCCGTCTATGTGTTTTTCCGGATAATTTTAGAACATGTTAAAATATTCGACCGGATATAAATACCCACTTTTTCCCCTGCCGGGAAATTTCCAATTGTTGGATTTTTCCGTACTTTAATAACGTTCTAAGTAGTGCAAGTAACGCGATGGTCCCTCTAGAAGACAACAAACCTTAACTCGATTATGTGACCGTCCTGAACTGCCCTTTGAACCTTAGGGTTTGGGGCAGTACGGCGTGCCACATGTGAGGCGTTGGCTTGACCCTTCTACGGCTGGACCGTTGGTACTGTGGCATGAAGTGAATGTTTTTAAACTTATTTTATGTGTTGAGCTGTTTCAGGAAAACTTGGGTGTTTGATTGTTCGATCGGAAAGTTTAACATTTTCTATTTATCTGGAATGTGATACAATATTTGGAATCCACATGTAGTTATGAGATAACTGAATGAATGTTATAAACATAGCAGTTTAGTCTCACTTGATCGGTTGCCACGGAATTTTGATGCGATCAAAACTCCGTCGTAATCACGTAGCGTACGCGGATATTCGCCGGGTAAACTTAATAGACAGCCACGCCCCATAGCCCCAACCAAGTGACTGTAGGAGAACCCCGTCGCCAAAAAGCATCCGTTCGGGTGCTCGCGGCAGCGGTGTTCCGCATTAGTGCATTTCGTCGACGATATCGGGGGTGCGGCCGTCTACTAAAGTTTGCAACGAGCATTCGTTCTGGATGTCGGGAATCTTGTTGAATTGCCCGACTTGGTATTGAAAAGAGTTTTCAATAAAGAGACTAAAATGCTGGGTTTATAACTCTTAGGCATGCGATATCTAAAGAGATTGCGGATTCCAACCATTGTAGTTTTACACTTTCTTTTTTGTGACCGTAAGTGTAGTATGTAGTTGTATCACCGGTTTTCGTTGCTATACGTCGATGACAATCGGTGTATGCATACTTACTTACGTTGATGACATGCGATGTTATGTGTTGCTGGATATGTTATATTGGATCGTCGTGTTTGAATAGCCGGGTTTTTTTTATGTGAGATGAGTGTTTTTCCATTTTCATTCATGTAAAAACTTGTATGTAATATTCTTTTATTGGGGCACTTCTAGGTTGCGGAAGATGTCACCGTTGATGTATATTATTTACTTTTCCGCATTAGGATAGACCCAAGGAAGGGAGCACAAGTAACCGGGTTCTAGGGTCCAGTGGGAGACCATCTCGAGGAGTCGAGTCCGGGTCTCCTAACTCTAGAATTGGTAGGGTTGCTTGCCGCTCTCGTAGGGGTCTAGGGATGTGGGATTGGCTATTCATCACGACCGTGGAATCCGTGTTTTATTCAGGCTCAAAATAAAACACGGACGTCCTAGTATATCCAATATTTCATATGATATTTTCTGCTGCGTTATCTGTGATGTGATCATGTGATATGTTCAGATAGATATTATATATAGTATATATGATATATTATATAGACGTTGCTTATGTTTTACACTTGCGCTAGCCCTGCCTTGCTCTGGCATCAGTTACCTAACCTAACGGTGCAGACGAGACATCGAGGCGAATGCGGATGGCATAAGCGTACGTTATATTTATCGGTGATGTTTAGGTTGACTTAAATGATGGGACTTCATTAATGTGATTAATGAAAGAAAATAAACCTAAAAGATGTTGTGGAATCGAATTTCAAAAATAAAATAGGTAGCTACAGTTCTTGCTTTGCATCGCGGTGTTCCTTGTAGAACATCCCGCACCTTATTCGATGAGGAAATGGCCGACGATCCCTTCACCAGGAGTGACCCTTTTAGCAATAATTGGCAGATGCTACAACCCTCGATTTGTCTTTTGATTGCTTCTATAGTTTTTGCTTTGCACAGCGGTATATATGATATATCCTGCACCTTATTCGATGAGGAAAGGGCTGACGATCCCTTCACTGGGAGTGACCCCTTTAGCAAAACTTGAAAAGCCTAAAAAACACTCCATTTAAAAACCATTTGATTCCGCAACGAGATCAAGTTCAAAGCGTTAAAGGTTTTCTTAAAAACCATCCGTAACCCTCCATCATTTTAGGAAGTAGAGTACTTAGTATTCGTGCTACGTTTGTCGACCATAGCCGAGGCGTAGTGTACGGTAGCTAAGTGATGTCTTCCTACACAGCATATGATGCGAATAGTTAGGACAGTAATGTGGCTTTGTTGACCTTAGCCAAGGGTCATGCGGGTGGGTTTAATTAATCACGAAATGACGGGTAGAACTTGACTAGTGCTTATGATTTGTTGACCTTAGCCAAGGTCATAGGTGCTAGGGGTAAAAACCTTTATCGGGAGTTTCAAGTGTTGAAATTTGCAATGAGATTGCATACCTTCTATATGATAGTTGGATCCCGATACCCACTGCGAGTAATTGTTACTCCTGGGAGAGTTTTGCACTTTACAATTAGCCGATCAAGTAGGTGTCTAGAAAGGTGTCAACGGGGTTACGCCCCTAGGAAAACGAGGTTTATTTTAATTAGGTCCGTGCGAAAGCACGAGGAACCTCCTTCGAAATACCGACACTGGCCTGGATGAAAGATTGGCGAACTTGTAGAGTGTAATTAATCCCGGCTAGTCTTTCCTTTTAGGGTTTGAATGGAGATTTGATAAAAACAGTGGGAGCCATCCTGATTAGATAAAATATATAACCAATCTAATCTTGCAAGAGCGCACGAAGAGTATTTTCTTCTCTCTCTCTCCAGGTAGCGACCATATCACGCCTTAATCAAGATAATAATATGGATGTATTGACCGAACCCGCTTGTTATACTGAGCTGGGGAACGTTGGTCCCGCTCCAACTTATAATTGTTATTAGACCGAGCAGGAAATTAGGGATTACCAGAATTCCCATGCCGCCCAAACGAAGAAAGTGGATGTGATGCATATCCTTCGGGTGTGTTCATTATAAAGAACTGTTTCTAAGTATCCTCTACATCCTGGGTATTTGATACCGGATCAGGATCCTAGATATATAATCTGTTACATAGGGCTACAGAAAGGTAGAGAACTGAGAACGGGTGATAAGTTTCATGAGACGGAAAACGGTGCAAGTGTTGCAGCCAAGTCTGTTGGTCACTGTCACCCTGTATTACCAGAACATTGATTCTGAACAAATGCTATTAGATACCATACCTGATATACAAAATCATATCAATCTCTTTATTTATTAAAGAAGGATATAATTTTGTATTGTTGAACATTGTTTTGAACATTTCAAAAGTTAATCGGTTCAGGCACGTTATCTAAAAGTATTGACGTTCTAAATCAAACTACAGTTCCTAGTATACAGAACACACACGAGAGGAAGAGTTCAGAAATGAACGATTCCTTCTTGAGGAATTGTAGACTAGGTTATATCAATGCGACCCGACTGGCTAAAGTTACATTTTAGATGCATATTTAAATCAGTTTGAATTTACATCTTGTGAAACTTTCCAGTCACGTCACAAAGATTAGATGACCATGGCTCTGTTTATTGGAAACAGAGAAAGAGTTACTAAACTCTTGGGACTGATACATGATGATGTATGTAAGGTCCCCTGTCTACACATGCCAGGACCGATTCTTTGTACTTCATTACATTCTCTGATAATCTCTCAAGATTCAGACATATGTTCCTGTTGAAACACAAGTCCGAAATTTTTGAGATATTCACAGAATATAAGTTAGAAGTGTTAGTGTATATGCCCTAGAGGCCATTACTGTATCATACTAGTTTGTATATTACTTAATAGAAGCTTGGGATATTCACCTGGTATATACAATCTTGCTCAAAATAGTAGTATGCTACTTGGTTTGTTTCTACTTCAATGTGTACATGTGTTTATCGCCTATACGTATTAGTGGAGCCCTTAGGATCTTTGCTTGATTACCAGCGTTGTGATGGCAGTCACACTAGTGGGGCTGGGTAATCTATAAGCACATCCTTATGCAGGTCCCTAGTGGCAGGACTATCGAGACAGGGCATCGATACTCCGGAGTAGACTAGCACATGCGCTTCTCATCCCAGTGTGGGAGATGGTCTGTCTCACAGCCATCAGTACGTCGTACTTGAGATAGTATGCGGGTGCTCGTTGGGTTATGAGTACACTGGACATGACTCATCGGGAACTGACTAGTTGGTATTATGCCTATCGTCAGTTATCAGTTCTCAAGTGACATGAGTACAACTTAGTCCGCTGACTTGACTCTGTCACTTCGCCTCGAGTGTGTTCCCACTGTACTTTGATTACTACCCTACCACGGCTCAAAGGAGTCGTGCAAACAGGTGGTAGTTGGGTGCAGTCCCGAAGCACTTGGAAGCAGTGACGGTTAGACAGGATTCGTCTCTCCCGGTATTGGGGGTTGACATCGCGCTGTGTCTAGGAGAGCCATTACACGAGTAGTCCCTGGCCAGGGCAAACGAGATATACTGGTGGGCTTCCAGTGTTATCTCAGGGTGTTTTGGGCTTCACTCCGACACGACTTGTACCGCTATTGGGGGACTGACGTTTACCGCCCCCTAGGCCCGCCATGCGATGTATCAGACGAACAGACCGGACTGTACGGAGAATGTCACATTCAGGCTCAGTAGGAGTTCAGATGGGTTTCGCCTCGTCAGTCTTCTTGTCGGCATCTACCTGGGGACCGTTACGCACAGCTAGTGCCACTTGCGGTCTGTGGTTAAACCCACTGCCAGCGCAGTGTCGAGTCTTTAGAGTCCCACACAGAAAGCTATTCGCCTTTAGGCAAAAGAGTAGAGGTCGAATGGTTTTGCGATAGGTCGCATGGTTTTGCGACAGGGTTCGGTCACATCCGTGCACTTGTGCACGTACAGTGTCCGGACAGTTCACACTAGCGGGCTTTGGTTTAAGCCAGATCCTAGTGTACCTTTTGGGATTGGTTTTATTCAGTTTGCATTCGTGTTCCTCGGAACGCGGATGCGGGTGTGTATGCACAGTTGACGGAGAGACAGAGGCAGAGGATTCTCATTAGGGTTGTTGACCGTTGACAGTTGACTATTGACTTTTTGCTCAACCCTAATGAGAATATGATATGTGATTAACAATTATATTAATTAAGTATTATGGTGACATGGTTGTTGAGGGATTGACTTTGTTGACTTTTGTTGACTTGTTGACTTTGTTGACCGGTTGACTAGGCTTGACTAGTTGACCATCATGATAACTATAGCTATCATTTCATGGCAAAGACTTTTGCTTGCTTGCTCTTTTGTGCAAAATGAATGCATGAAATGATATGGCTATGGTTGCTTAAACCATCACATAATACTTGATTGATATGAGGTGTTATGATTGCTTTGGATTATGAGAGCCAAATGAGAAAAGTCTTCTCTCATTCTTTCGTGCTCATTCTCTCTCTTGTTCTTGAGCTCTCATCTTCCTCCTCTTGCTCTCCCTCTCTTGACTCTATGGTTCACTTGTCTCATGAGTTGAGAATCAAGAACCATAGATAAAATCCCATACAAACTCTTCTCTACTCACTCTAGTTCACAAGGTTTAGCAAACCGAGTGAACTAGTTTCTTCAAAGTTCGAAGAAGGAGCCAAAGGTTGAAGCTTTCAGGTGGATCTATCTTCGGGGCAAGGAGACGACGGGGAGAAGCCGATTCGGACGACCCTCGAAGCTTGAAGACGAAGGAGTTCGAGAAAACGAAAGGTATAACCCCCTAACCGAGTAGTTAGCAACTCGTAGTTAGGTTGTTAGTTAGATGTTTAACAAAGATCCGGTTTTGAGTCCATGTTACCACCTCTAAGAAAATTGTTTTTCACCAAATTCCGCATGCCCGAAAGTACCGGGAGAGGTAGCACGGACTTACAGTGGTATCAGAGCCTAGTTAAACTCTATCTAACATGTTAGCAAAGTAATTAGAAATTCGATCGGAGAAAAAGTGGCGAAATACACCCGAAATTCAAAGTTGCTGTCGATTTTTAAAGTTCTGTAAAAGTAATAAATCATGCTTCAAAAATCGACTCAGGGTTTTTAGAGTATACTGTAGAAAGACGGTCCTCTGATCTCATCAAAGAGCCGCGGAAACGCGGCAATAGCATGCTATTGCCGCGGTTCCGCGGCCGTATTGGCTCCTCTCTGGATTTTCTTTGCTACAGTATATTCAGTGGGGTATTTTGGGATTTTTGGAATATGTATTTTCTGCCCAGATTTTCCAGAACGAAAATTTTGTATTTGGGGCCTATAAATCCGTATTTTTGATCGAACTTCTAAAAGACTTTAGCTGACGGGTTTTTCTGTAATGTGACATTTGTATTGAACGTCTGCTAATCGCTATATGTCGATTAGTGGGGGTTATACAAATCTGCGATCTGTAATGTTATTGGAATGTGTATATGAATTCATTGGATTGTCGCGGGTGAATAGCCGGGGGTTGTGAGACGAGAGTTTTCTTTTCTTTCAATTCATGTAAATTTGTAAATTGATGTTATAATTATTTGTATGGCCGCACAACCGGGTCGGGGTTGTAGCCGTCATTGTATAATTTCTGTTTACTGTTTTTGCTCCTAGAATAGACCCATGGAGGGGGTGCACAAACTACCGGGTATGCCGAAGTGCCGAGTGGCCTACTCACGGAGTTGAGGGAGGTTGCTTCGCTTCGGGTACTTGGCGGGTACTTTGCCGCACCCGTAGGGCTCTTGGGTGGGGTATTGGCTATTCACCGCTGTCACGACCCGAAAGTACGGAACGTGACTGGCACTTAGATTACGAGACGTCTAAAGGCGTACCGTAACCTAAGTCAGCCAAAGCCCAGAAATCTAACCCAAAATCAAAAGAGAGTGAAGGAAAACCTTAAATGAAAACGGTTTTGAAATCAATTAAGTTGCATAGAATCCAAAAAAAGAACATCAAAAATTTCTGAAAATTTCGGCAGAGTCTCCCCTGTATTTTCTATCCCCCAAAATGGGTACAACAAGATAATAAACCTGTAATCATAAAAATGGCATCCCCAAGCGGGAGCTAGCTCTTCGCCCAAGGCGGATCACAACCACATGCAATATAATAGTAATATCAAGAGATGAACATAAAGAAACGCAAAATATCAGAAAACCCACGTCGGCTCAAGTGAGCTCGACCCAAAAGGACCACAAATATACAAGTCTCTCAGTCTCATCACTAGGTCGCATATACAATACAAGTGGTAGATGGAGAATACTAGATACAACGATAAAGCAAAAAGAAATAAAGTATACTCGCAACCCACCTACGGGCGATGTCGCAAGTCTGAGCAAAAGGAACTGATGACAAAATAGCCCGCCGCTACAAGACTGACGGGTCCGACCTGCAAGACACTGTGGCACAACGGGGGTGAGTTGCCAGCTCGTGAGTAAATATAACATCTAATAAGGCAATCGTAAGAATGCACGCAATGCACCACAACATGCATGTCCATATGTGCTATGATATCTCTAGTATGCATGCACAGGTATGCAATGTCATTATTAAGTCTTTAAGTGTTTTAACTGCTAAGGTTATTGAATTCTTAACTTTAGAACATGAATATCTGTATAATGGCTAAATATCATCAAGAAATAATCTGAAAACCCGTGTCAAGCATCGACACCAAAAAGGAATTATATCTGTCTCAATATCGGGCTCCGTCAGTCCGGATCGGCCCATATCATAAATCTCACGACAACGGTCGGTATCCTCCGGATATCCGCCGCGCCAGACATCACCGGTAGGTAGTCTTCCCCTGCCAGGCTCATCGTCTACAACTCGATCTTCTTGCCCCGGGGTACCATACCGGGCCCACCATGTACCCGAGACGGTTCATCCACTCCTCGAATCGGGTCTCGAAATCCAACAGAAAACATGAAAACTTATGGTGGACGACACATACGTCACGATAAAACCGCAACTTTGTTTTAAAAAATGATAAATATAAGCTTTGTTAAATTCTTGCGGTTTTCCCCAAAAAATCCAGAAATCGCAGCAAACTGAAATCCTCAAGAAATCATAATGTCCACATGTTATATATGATAAGTGTCTATGATATCAATGTATATGATGCGAGTGTTTGGCAAGAAATCTATGTAAATATGATAGTAATGCGAGGTATATGCATGCGATACAATCTCAAATATCATGCATGAATGCAATGGCGTTACTAAGCTAAACTGGTTTTATAGTGCACGTGGCATGGCAAATACCAAAGGCGTGTGTGTCACATGAATAGTGCGCGTGCAATAGATGCCAATGGTAAGGTGTTCGTGTCCTACGAAATGATATCGCATATGTATATATGAATGTCATATGAATGTCCATGCAATCTAGTATAGGGTTAGCTGTGAGGGTATGCCATGTACATAAATGGATAAGCTAGCTAACAATATAATTATTGCATAAAGTAGGGTAATCCTAACTAGCGAGGGGGGCCTCACGCCATCCAGACGATTCCCCCATAGATGAATATATCTACTCACCAGAAATCCCTGCTAATCTGATCCGGCCACCGCTTTGCCTTTGCGCGCCGTGTCCGATGTTTCTCCGACCGATCCTAAATTTGCACAATACCAAGCATAATATTACAACACCTAAAACGATGCAAGTCACTATATACAATTATCGACGCTCTCAAATTAATCATAGCACGCCCTCGGTGCGCGGGAAAACGCACGAAAATCGCTAATTTTTAGCTAAAATCGTCATTTCGGGGAAATCGACAAAACTACAACCCGACTAGACGAAACCCTGCGTTCGCGCACTCTAATAATCCTATAAGAAGCTAATAATATTGCTAACCTAACGCAATTTGAACGCATTCTATTTTCTACATTTTACAAAAAAACCCTTATTTTACCTCATTTTTCATTAAATTTCCTTCCATAAAACTAAAAGTTTGCAAGCCATGATATAATTTTATTAACACCATATTTTAGCTTATAAAGACTCCTAATTAAGAAATTTACCTAATTAAATTTGTATTTATCCCTAATTAAATGTATTTAAAAAGGCTTAAAATAATAAAAAAATTAATTAATTACGAAATTTTTTTTTATTTAACTAGAAAATTATAAGTAACATTTTAGTGACAAAATTATAGTAATATCTTATCTAAATTTTGTATAATTAGGTCTACAATGAAAAATACCTATTTCGACTTTTTACGGAAAAAGCCGAAAAATTAGCCGATTACCGAAAAACTGCCTAAACGATTTTTCGAAAGGTTACAATCTTCCCCCCTTAAAGAAATTCGGTCCCCGAATTTAAAATTTAACTACGCGTACCTTCAAAAAGATGGGGATATCTCTTCCTCATCTCGACCTCGGTCTCCCAGGTGACCTCCTCGCTTTTCGGGCCACGCCAAAGGACCTTGACAGACGGTATGACCTTCGACCTCAATTTCTTCACCTGCCGATCCAAGATGACAACCGGCTGCTCGGTGAAAGAAAGGTCACGCTCTAACTGGATCGTCTGGTGCTGAATCGCCTGGGAAGGATCATGAAGGTACTTGCGGAGCATCGAGACATGGAATACGGGGTGAACATCGGGGAAGCTGGGCGGAAGAGCTAACCGATAAGCGACTGGACCAACACGCTCTAGGATCTCGAAAGGACCAACATATCTAGGACTCAGTTTCCCTTTCCGCCCAAATCTCATCACACCCTTCATCGGAGAGACCTTCAGGAAAACATGATCGCCAACAGCGAACTCGAGTCGGCGACGGCGCCTGTCAGCATATGGTTTCTGCCTGCTCTGTGCCGCTCTCATCCTGTCCCGAATCAGCTGTATCTTCTCGGTCGTCTCCTGTACGATCTGCGGCCCCAAAATACTGCTCTCCCTGAGCTCTGTCCAACATACCGGCGATCGACATCTCCTCCCATATAAAGCCTCGAAAGTTGCCATCTGAATCGTCTCCTGGAAGCTATTATTGTAGGAGAACTCTATCAAAGGCAAATGACGATCCCAGCTACCACCGAAATCTAAAACACAAGCTCTGAGCATGTCCTCAAGAGTCTGAATCGTACGCTCCGACTGACCGTCAGTCTGAGGATGAAAGGCTGTGCTAAAACTCAATCGGGTGCCCAAAGCTTCCTGTAGTTTCTGCCACAATCGGCTGGTAAACTGGGTGCCACGGTCGGACACGATGCAAGTCGGAACACCATGCAGTCGCACAATCTCATTAATATAAACCTGGGCATACTGAGAAAATCCAAAAGTGGTCTTCACTGGCAGAAAGTGAGCCGCTTTCGTCAGTCGATCCACAATCACCCAAATAGAGTCATACCCTCGACTGGTCCTGGGTAGACCCACAACGAAGTCCATGGAGACCTGCTCCCACTTCCACTCAGGGATGGGCAAAGGCTGTAACTCGCCGGCTGGCCTCTGGTGCTCAGCCTTGACTTGCTGACAAGTCAGGCATCTCGACACAAAGTCTGTAATATCCTTCTTCATTCCGTCTCACCAATAAACCTCTCTCAAATCACGGTACATCTTGGTGGAACCTGGATGCACACTGTATACGGATCTATGTGCCTCCTCGAGAATATCATGCCTCAGTCCCTCTAAATCTGGCACGCACAGTCGAGTCCCAAATCGAAGTATCCCCTGATCATCAATCACGAACTCAGAAACTCTGCCCTGCCGAATCTGCTCAATAATCTCTAAAGTACGGGCATCGCCGGACTGTGCCTCGTGGATACGGTCAAGTAGCTGTGGGCGTGCTCTGAAATGGGCCAGCTGTCCCCCTATAGGAGTAAACTCGAACTGCACTCTGCTATCACATAACACCTACCAATCCGCCGTCGACTGCATCTGCACTGCGCTCAAACAAGATAAGCTACCTCCAGGCCTCCTACTCAAAGCATCTGCCACCACATTCGCTTTGCCCGGATGGTATAAAATCTCGCAGTCATAATCCTTCACCAACTCCATCCAACGACGCTGTCTCAGGTTCAGGTCTCGCTGCTGGAAGATATACTTCAAACTCTTGTGGTCAGTGAATATCTGGCACGACTCACCGTATAGGTAATGTCTCCAGATAGTAAGTGCAAATACCACTGCAGCCATCTCTAAATCATGGGTGGGGTAGTTCTGCTCGTGTTTCCTCAGCTGCCGAGAAGCATATGCGATAACTCTGTCGTGCTGCATCAATACACAGCCCAGCCCCACTCTAGAAGCATCACAATATACCACGAACCCACCTGATCCTGAAGGCAATGCTAATACTGGAGCAGTAGTCAGACGAGTCTTCAACTGCTGGAAGCTATCCTCACATGCCTGGGTCCAATCAAAAGGAACCCCCTTCCGGGTCAACCCGGTCAGTGGTGCAGCAATGCGGGAGAAATCCTGGACGAAACGTCGATAATAGCCGGCCAGACCTAGAAAGCTACGAACCTCTGTAACTGATACCGGTCTAGGCCAACGCTGAACTGCCTCGATCTTCTTCGGGTCCACGCAATACCATCTCTCGTCACCACATGACCCAAGAAGTCGACACTGTCTAACCAGAATGCGCACTTGGAAAATTTGGCGAACAGCTGATGCTCCCTCAAAGTCTGCAATGTGATACGTAAGTGCTGCTCATGCTCCTCCCGGCTCCGAGAATAAACCAAGATGTCTTCAATGAACACGATAATAAACTGATCGAGATACGGCCTAAATACGCGGTTCATCAAATCCATAAATGCTGCCGGGGCATTAGTGAGCCCGAACGACATCACCAAGAACTCATAATGACCATATCGAGTACGGAAAGCGGTCTTCGGAATATCCTCCTTCCGAACCCGCAACTGGTGATAACCTGACCGTAAATCACCCTTCGAGAAAAACCCTGCACCCTGGAGCTGATCAAATAAGTCATCAATGCGGGGTAGGGGATACCTGTTCCGCACAGTAACCCGGTTCAGCTGACGATAATCAATGCATAAACGCATACTTCCGTCCTTCTTCTTAACAAACAAGACGGGAGCACCCCAAGGTGACACACTCGGTCGAATAAGCCCTTTGTCCAGCAAGTCCTGTAACTGATCCTTTAGCTCTCTCAGCTCCGCCGGGGCCATCCGATAAGGAGGTATAGAGATAGGCCCCGTGCCGGGGATCAAGTCAATACAGAACTCAATCTCGCGCTCTGGTGGCAGACCAGGCAGCTCATCAGGGAATACATCAGGAAACTCTCTCACAACAGGGACCTGGTCCAACGGAACCTCTGTGGAGCTAGTATCACAAACATAGGCTAAGAATCCCTGACACCCTTTCCATAAGAGCTGACCAGCGCGAAGAGAAGAAATCAAGCTGGGAAGGGTAGCACTACGATCTCCCTGAATAATAAGAACCGGCTCACCAGGAAAACTGAATCTGACTGCCTTTTCACGGCAGTCCACGGATGCATAACAGGTGGCTAGCCAGTCCATACCAAGAAGAACGTCAAAGTCTAGCATATCGAGGAGAATCAAATCTACTGAAGAATCTCTCTCCCCGATACGAACGGAACAAGATCGGTATACAAAACGGGCAACAAAAGACTCGCCTACCGGGGTAATAACGACAAGCGGCTGATCTAACGGAGAAGACTCCCGGCCCAACCTCGGTGCAAAATACGTGGAAACACAGGAATGTGTGGAGCCTGGATCAAATAATACCCGTGCATCAAAAGAACATACTGGCAGAGTACCTGTCACGACGGCATTGGATGCCTGTGCATCCTGAGGAGTCAACGCGAACACTCGGGCCTGTCCACCACTAATAGCTGGCTGTGCTCTGCCTCTACCTCGGCCTTTGCCTCTGCCTCTGCCGCCTCGTCCTCTCTGAACTGGACCGCCACGCCCACGGCCTCTAGAAGCATCTGGCTGGCGTGAAGCATCATCAGGAGTAGGAAGTAAAGCTCTCTGCGATGGTGGTGAAGGTGGTAAAGTCACATGCGGGACTGTCGCCGCGCCCGGACGTCCCATGGTACAGTCTCTGACACGGTGATACTGACTCCCGCACCGAAAACATCCTGGAGACGACTGCTGGGTCTGTGGATATGAACCAAATAACTGACCTCGTCTCAATCCTCTGCCTCCACCATCTCCCGGAAATAATCTATCACGATGTCTGCCCATCTGCCGCTGAGCTGGCGTATCATTACGGATCCTCTTCGGCCCTGAAACGACCGGAGTCTCAGAAATACGCTCCTCCAAAAGTAAGGCTGCATCCATCGCGGCTGCGTATGTATCAAAGTGCTGGGTGCCGATGGCAAGGAATAGCTGTGAATCAATCCCTCGCACAAACCTCTTTATTCTCTTCTCTTCTGTGTCGACTAGGTACGGAGCATATCGAGACAACTGGGTAAACTGTATATCATACTCCGACACTGTCATCCCAGGAGTTTTGCGCAAAGACTCAAAACTGCGGGCTCGAGCATCTCGGACACTCTCCGGAAGAAAACGGGCAAGAAATGCAGCTGTAAACTCATCCCAGGTCATAGAAGGCAGACCTGCAGCTCGGCCTCTCTCTACTGAGTCGTACCATGTCTGGGCAAGACCCTCCAGACGAAAACTCGCAAACTCCACCAATCTATCATCAGAACACCTCAACGAACGGCAAATCCGAGCCATCCTATCAAGAAAAGCCTGTGGGTCCTCTGTCGCATCTGTACCGGTAAAAGCTGGAGGTCTCAATCTCATAAACTCCTGTAGTGAAACAGGGATAGTCTCCGTAATAGCAGCAGGAGTGACCATCTATGCAGCAGGTACGATCGTGGTCTGTGCGGTGGAAGGAACGTCCTCGGATCTCTGTGCCCGGCTGGACTCAACTAAAGATCCCATCATCTGCCGCAACTCTTGCATGCCGGCCTCTAATCTGGCAATACGGTCAGGATAAGGCGGATCAGTAGGACCCTGAGGGGTAGGCGTATCCTCCCGCTCGATCCTCGCCTCAGATAGGCCCGCTCGAATCTCATCCCTAGCGGCAGCCCGCTGAGCTCTCGTAGTCTTTGGCGGCATCGAAGCTGGAATAAGAAACAGGACTGATAAGAAAATTGCAATTGGATCAAGGAATCCAAGGAATCAAGAAAGGAAATACAAGAAATTATGTCCTAAGGTTACTTAGGCGGAGTACCGTATCGTAAGTATGCCGCGGATCATACCCACGCTACGCCACTCTGCTTAAGTCACCTACTCCATCTACCAAGGTCGTCCTACACTCAGAAAGGTAAAACCTACGCTCTGATACCAACTTTGTCACGACCCGAAAGTACGGAACGTGACTGGCACTTAGATTACGAGACGTCTAAAGGCGTACCGTAACCTAAGTCAGCCAAAGCCCAGAAATCTAACCCAAAATCCAAAGAGAGTGAAGGAAAACCTTAAATGAAAACGGTTTTGAAATCAATTAAGTTGCATAGAATCCAAAAAAAGAACATCAAAAATTTCTGAAAATTTCGGCAGAGTCTCCCCTATATTTTCTATCCCCCAAAATGGGTACAACAAGATAATAAACCTGTAATCATAAAAATGGCATCCCCAAGCGGGAGCTAGCTCTTCGCCCAAGGCGGATCACAACCACATGCAATATAATAGTAATATCAAGAGAAGAACATAAGGAAACGCAAAATATCAGAAAACCCACGTCGGCTCAAGTGAGCTCGACCCAAAAGGACCACAAATATACAAGTCTCTCAGTCTCATCACTAGGTCGCATATACAATACAAGTGGTAGATGGAGAATACTAGATACAACGATAAAGCAAAAAGAAATAAAGTATACTCGCAACCCACCTACGGGCGATGTCGCGAGTCTGAGCAAAAGGAACTGATGACAAAATAGCCCGCCGCTACAAGACTGACGGGTCCGACCTGCAAGACACTGTGGCACAACGGGGGTGAGTTGCCAGCTCGTGAGTAAATATAACATCTAATAAGGCAATCGTAAGAATGCACGCAATGCACCACAACATGCATGTCCATATGTTCTATGATATCTCTAGTATGCATGCACAGGTATGCAATGTCATTATTAAGTCTTTAAGTGTTTTAACTGCTAAGGTTATTGAATTCTTAACTTTAGAACATGAATATCTGTATAATGGCTAAATATCATCAAGAAATAATCTGAAAACCCGTGTCAAGCATCGACACCAAAAAGGAATCATATCTGTCTCAATATCGGGCTCCGTCAGTCCGGATCGGCCCATACCATAAATCTCACGACAACGGTCGGTATCCTCCGGATATTGTTGGAGATAGTGCCCTCAGAGTCAATTATTGGATCACAGGCAAGTGATTGCAATGATTGAGGGAGGACCTATCCCGGTAGGACAGTCTTACTCGAGATGATAGTATGCTATCTGGTTTATCTTTATCATCGTGTACTGCTTTAGGTGAGCTGACATGTCGCTATTACACGTTGATAGAGCCCTTAGGATTCTTGCTTCACTGCCAGCAGTATGATGGCGATCATATACGTGGGAGCTGGTAGTCTATAAGCACATCCTTAAAAGGTCCCTGGTCGTACGAGTTTCGAGACAGGGCATCGATACTCCATTAGTAGACTAGTGTATACAGTCGAGACCCCGACGAGGGGCGGTGGCCGGTCTCACAAGCCACTGGTGTCAGTTGGTTCACCTAAGATGTATACAGGTGCTCATTGGGTTATGAGTACACCGGACAGGACTCGCCGGGAACCTGCTAGTTGGGCTTATACCTGACGTCAGATAGCAGTTCCCAGGTGACATGTGTACAGGTTAGTTCATCGACCTGAGGATCGTCATATGTCTCGTGTGAGTTCCCACTGTGCTTTGATTACTACCCTACCACGGCTCAAAGGATTCGTGCAAACAGGTTTTAGTTGGGTACAGTCCCGAGCCACATGGAGGCAGTGAGCGGATCTTCAGGGGTTCGTCTCTCCCGGTATTGGGGGTAAGGTCGCGCTGTGTCTAGGAGAGCCATTACGCAAAGCCCTCGGCCGAGGCAGGAGATTTGCTGGTAGGTATTCCAGTAGTATCTCAGGGCGTTCTGGGCTACACTCCGACACGACTTGTACCGCTTTTGGGGGTCTGACTTTTACCAACCCTCTAGGCCCGACATGCGATGCTCATAGACGAACGGACCGGACTGTACGGATATTGTCACTGACAGGCTCAGTTGGGTGTCGGGGTGAGCTTCCTCATCGACGTCCCTTTTGGTCAATAGCT